>JBBPSD010000081.1:0-62821 GCA_038093415.1 Xerocomellus chrysenteron
CGCGTGCCGTGGACGGTCTCATATTTGGGACTCGAGATGCTCTGTGAGGCTGTCACTTCAGGAAGTGCTAAACATACTGATGCATTCCGTGTCAAGACTTGCTTATCGGTCCGGTGTTTCGACCGCGGTCACGTCACCGATTTCGGGTGGTTTACTGGGCGGTTTGGGTACTCACTTTTCCCTTGGTGCGAGACACAAGTTGGAAGATGGGGCTGTTCTCAACGATGTCACTGCCGTACACGTCGCTGTCCTACACCAGGATGGAGGACCAAGCGTGAGCACGCAGATAGCGGCACTCCGACGTCTTTTGCTAGGTCCCTACACGGGTGAAAGAGGCGCGTCGTTTGAAGCCATTGTCAAGGTTTGTTTACGATCTTCCCTAAAATCCCCGAATCTGACATGAGCGGGCACAGGGAGAGATGTCTCTGGTCGTTAACGTGAAAAACGCCGACATCATTGCCAGTCTTTTGAAGCTCAAGCAAGAAGTCGAGGCGATCTCTGGTACGCCGATCAGGATGGCCCTCGTTGGCGCAGGCGAGTCGCACCTCCTTGCTGCTGAGCTAGCAGCTGCGAACGTGGGCGTCATCGTCACGCCTCCTAGACCGTTCCCGTATACCTGGGAGGGTCGCCGGATGTCAGTCAACTCATTGCACATGTTCCCGATAACTCGACTAATGTTATTCTATTCAAGCATTCAAGGACCGCCTGTTACAGAACAAAGCCTCGTGACCAAGTTGTTCGCCCACGGGGTAACCGTTGGTATCGGACACCAAGGAATCCAAGAAGAAGCGGAGATGTCCACTTGGGCTGCGAGCAACCTGAGATGGGACGCCGCCTGGGTGAGTTACTCTGTGTGTGACGTGGTACAGCATCATGACCACGACATCTTTCCTCGTACAGGCACACGTTGATTCCCATGGCTTGATTAGCATGGAGGACGCTTTGAACATGGCGACGACGAACGTCGAAAAGTTGTTGGGAGTAACTCGGAAGGCGTCGGACAGTGATACGGTCGCCACGAAAGGAGGGGAGCTGCTGAGTTTCGAAGGAAAGGTGGTTGCAGTGACTTCTCCGAGGCGCAGGGTAGTCGATCTTTTCGAATAACCCATGTTTGTGTTGCATAGAGTAGGCTGGTGAAGTATCATTGACTTTTGGCGTTTGTTGAGACGACACATAACTTGCGGGCCGCGGCTCCTGCGCGGACCGAAGTCCGAGCTCTTCACACTGCCACTTGCAAGTCACTGGTGGCAAGATGACAGTACGACTACCCAAGGAAACGCGCGCGCTGGTGGTGAAGAAGTCTCCCCCCGAGAGGAAGCCGCTCTACCATGACGCAGTGACAGAGAAGCGTCCTATACCAACCTTGCAGAGGGGTCAGGTCCTGGTAAAGATGGGAGCCGTCGCGTTCAACCACAGGGATGTCAGTATTCTCTATGTCATCTCGAATTGTCCGACGATCAACGGGCATCCTTTCTGTAGCTTTGGATTCGTTTGGGGCAATATCCGGGTGTTGCGTTCGGAGCCACGTTCGGGGCTGACGGTGCAGGTGCGCAGACGGTATTTGATTCGACCTCTTTCAGAGCAAGGTCATTCAATGTAAGAGGGTTCTAGGGACGGTCGTCGCGTCTGCAGACCCTCATGACCCCCTCCTACAACGGCGCGTATTCCTCGCGCCAATGCGGGGTTGGGAGAGCAGCCCCGACGCGCCAGAACCTGGGTGGGTGACGAATAACAACCCTATTCCCGCCCAACCGCACATCGTCTCATCTCCACCTGTGTTCCAGGTCCACGTTTGGCATCCTCGGTGGTGGGAAACACCCACCTCTGGGAACCTTTGCAGACTATGTCGTCGTCGAGCGGGATCGAGTCGTTCGTTCCCCGGACCACCTGGACGACGTTCACATGGCTGCGTGGCCTCTCGGAGGTTTGACCGCTTGGAGGTCTGTTCAGCACTTGAATCCAGCGCGACGATCAGCATCGTATTGACACGCGCTCGTTTTCCTCGCAGAGCCGCCATCGTCCACGCCCGCGTCGCCCAAGGTCAGACTATCCTCATCACAGGTATCGGCGGCGGTGTCGCTCTCGTCGCACTTCAGCTCTGCCTCGCCAAAGGCGCGAACGTGTTCGTCACGAGCGGTAGCGAGGATAAAATTCAGAAAGCGATCGCCCTCGGTGCCGCTGGGGGTGTCGTCTACAAATCGAGTGAGTTTTCGCCTTCTTTCTTTGCCTCGCCACCGCCCTCTTTTTTTACTGAGAGCGTCGTCCGCAGAGGAATGGCCGGGTCAACTCGCCAAGTTGCTCGCGAAACGAGGTGGGCCCGTTTTGCTCGACGCTGTCATCGACTCTGGCGGAGGCGACATCATGGGCCAAGTCAATAAAATTCTAAAGCCTGGTGGAAAAGTCGTCGTCTATGGCATGTATGTGTCTACTTGCACGCACACGCCCCTTTTTTATCTCATTCATTCCATGTCAATCTCCGTCTAGGACTGCCAACCCCGTTATAAAATTCACCATGCGTGAGGTGTTGAAGCACCACCAGCTTATCGGTTCGTGTGGTCTGTTTGGCTTGTGGTCAAGAGGGGTTGTATTGACGTGCAAGGAACAAAGGGTCGACAATGGGGTCATATCAAGACCTCGTTGACGCGACAAGGTTCATGGCGGAACACGCCATCGTCCCTGTGGTGTCCCATGTGTTGGAGGGCTTAGGGTCCGCTGAACGAGGGTTTGAGCTCATGAAGCATGGAAGTCAGTTTGGCAAGATCGTTGTTCGGATGGATGAGAGTGGGCAGGTTGCAGCGCGACTTTAGGAGCTCCGATTACCTGGACCTCATTGGACGAGCGAGGATGATCCTACATAGGGCCAATGCGTTCGACAGTCTGGTACCGGAACACGATGACCGTTCCTTGATCCGCCAAACTGGTAAACGAAACCAAGTATACAATTCACGTCAGGACCCCATTCGTACATTTATCGGACATTTTGTAACGCTTCTTTGATCCTATACTCCCAATACCTGACGAAGAAGGCACGTCAATTTAATTGCCGAAGTGAACCCCTCAGACAAACTATATAAATGACTTACTTCCTTCTCATAGTGTCGTGTTCGTGCGCAAGGGACTTCCAAAGCTTCACATGAAGCGAACGACAAGGTTAGCTTCAGACTAGCCACGAATGAATAAAGGGAGTGTTGCTGTACCTCGATCGCTTTCATAAGATCATCACCACCGTTAGCTTCATAGATATCCGCCAGGAATTCAATTGCTGCGACACATGGTAATTGAGCCCCTGGTGATGGGAGGGGATCCTCAAGGTCAACAACATCTCCCGGGGCTGCCTCGTGTTGTTCTGGATGAGGTACAGAATAAGGGGTCACGAAAGATCGAACGATCGAATAGGGCGTTTTGGAGTGGTCCAGAATACCCCGGATATAATTCCACGCAGACGCATTGTTGGGCGCGATCGCGATCTTTGTCTTCACAAAGCTAAGGGGAGAAACGGTCAGTCAAATCGATCTCCGTGACTGCCGATGGCGCAACACACGTTAACTCTCTGCGGACGACCGCATCCCTGTCCTCGTCTCCCTCCCTGACGCCGGATTGGAACACGACAAAGAACCGGTGGTGCCACGCCGAGTTGTTGCGCAAATCGCCGTCCAACATGCGTTCTACGAACGGGAGCTCACCGCACCACAGCGCATCGTCGTTGAAGTGGGCGAGGATCCACTGCCTGTACGACCAGGTGTGGTAGTTCTTGGCGTCGATCTGGAGGGCGCCGGCGATGAACGCGAGTTCGGGTGCGGGGTCGTTCGTCTGTTGGACCAGGAGTCGACGGTGGTGCCAGACTTGATACGTTTTCAAGTACGTGACCGCGAGCTCGTCCATGAGTCGCAGCTCGGCGTCCAAGGGGACATTCAAGGCAATGAGGGTCTTGTACCGATACTGCCTGATCGACGCACAGTGCACGTTCGGGACGGGTGCTCCGAAGAGGGTTGTAATACTCACCAGGCTGAGTAGTGTGCAGGATTCTGGCGAATGACGCTCTCTGTGAGATCGAGCACCCTTGGGCTCTTCTCCCCGGTCTTGACGACGCCTCTGAAGTAATTTGTGACATCTTTGTCTAAATCGTGGACCGAGTGTTCAAGATGGCTCGATCGAAAAAGTCATTGTATATACCTACATTCTGGCGTGTAGAAGATCGGTGCGATAGGAGTAGCGCCTTCGTACTGCTCGAGGGGGACGACGTCGGCCCACTCTGGTCTATCGGCAAATAATGGCTGGTCTTGTTCCATGGGAGGTTCGTGCAAGGAATAAGAGCGAGATCAAGGACACATCCTTGTCATTGTCGTACACCACCAAAACGGGACTGGCAAAGGAAAAACTGAGGCAAACGCCATGGAGCAGGCTGGTCCAGAAGTAACCATCGGAATGTACAATACAAAGTGGATCTAAACTACTGCAGACATGTGAAGGAGATAGGTATCGGAATATTATCGAGAGCCACATCACAAACAACAAGCGAGGGAGAGAAGTTGCATGGAATTACGAAACATCATGACCTAGACTGCAGCGGGAGCAACTGCAGGAGCAACCGCATTGCTCGCAGTGTAGTCCTACCACTTGGTCAGGATGCTGCATCGCGACCTGAAAGGCGTTCCACACATACCTCCATCTCAGCATCAAGATCAGCAGCACTCTTCTGCGGACGTTCAGTACCTTTCCTAGCACGACCTCTTCCCCTGCGGATACCACGCGAAGCAGGCCTGTAGTACTAAATGAGTAAAGTAATCACCGAGTTAGGGTATAAACCAACCTTGCCGCTCTCGTGGTGGTAGTGGTGACAGCCACAGCTGCAGGCGGAGGAGCGACACGGGAAACCAACGATTGAGCTGGCGCTGGACGGGCGGGGTCAACAACAATTTCGATCTTCATGGGTCTTTCTGTAATTGACGGACGGGCGCGGGATAGTGAGCGTTAGTCGGCTGAGTTCTGACGCAAGCAGGCAAGCAAAAAAGGGGGACGGATACGAGCAACCCATAACCCAATCTGTTACCGAGGATCGCTGAGCCATTCATCCGCGCTTCACGTACTGTTCACGACGACGCCGACGCCGTGTATATCGAGCCTTCATGACACGCCCAATCCTGAAATTGGTAAAACCAAATCCCATGACCGCACCATAAAGTCCCGGACAGCTGGCTGCAGGCAACATGGATTCCGAAGGGTGATCAGTCCTTCGCTACGAATCCACGGCTGTAATCCACCACATGCATGGGACAGCATGGGTGGCAGCGAGGACAAGTCATGGTCGCCACCAGAAAGACTGTCATCTCGCACTTTTCAGCGCCTGGGTGTGTCGTCCCATGTAGCTTTGGAAGTGGGCGTCGACTAGCGTTCGACGGCAACGGTCACCTCTACAGAGGCTCCTCCCAAGAAGAGACGCAGGAAAGCAGATAAGAAAGCGGCGATACTAACTCCCATCGATGAGGCGGTTGTTGTACTGCTGGTATGCCTTGGTGCCATCTCCTTTCCTCTGGAAGTGAACCGCGGCGACTCCTTTCGAACGGCCAGCACTGTCATAGTGTAAGGTAACATCACGAAGAGGGCCGACAGTTGAGTGAAAGAGTTCCTTTAAAAGATTGTTAGAAAACGGTGAAAACGGTTAGCAAAGACCAAGTACCTTGATTTGGACTTCATTCACGTCTGCAGGGAGATTGGAAACAATGATCTTGTCAGCAGGCTGAGAGGTAGGGTTGGCTGCGGCGACCACTTTGGCAGCAGCAGCGTTCTGAGCTGCAGCGCGCGTGGCTGCGTTTGCAGGGCTACCCAACACTTGGGTTTTGGCCGAACCACGACGACCAACTCGACGCGTGTTCTTAGGGCGGGCGGAAATAACCTAAACGAAAGTTGAGCCACAGGAAGAAAAAAAAAGCGTAAACGCATGTTGCTCACTTCGTCAAGAGACTTGTCCATTTTTCAGTGCTGAATGAAATGTAGAGGCGATTTTGTGAGGTGGTGGCAACGACAAAGGGGCGACGTGAAAACGCGTGAAACAGACAAGGGCGGCTATATATTGAGCAGCGGAGTTTCGGAGTCTAAACCTGTGGCTGCGCATTTGGACCCTTTCCTGTATTTGCTGTGTATTGATCCCGTACTCATCAAAGGCCATGTCTCGAGGTGGTCGTGGTGGGGGTCGAGGGGGTGGGCGAGGGGGATTCAAAGGAGGTGGCACTTTCGGCGCAGGCGGAAATCCTCCGATGGGCCTCACATTTGCGGATATACAAGCAATGTCGCGCGAAGCAGATGCATTGTACCCCGTACGGTTGGAAATCTTGTTTATCGTTACGTGACAACCTTTCTGATCCCCATATCTGCGCAGCCTCTGGACCCATTACCTGTGCTTTCAGACTTCTCCGCCGAGGAGAACAAAATAAGCGAGTTGCAGACAGGCTTCATCACTCGACTCCGTAAGTCCCCGTATTTTGTCGTGGAAACAGTAAAATCGAATGGTGAGGTCGTGTTCATCACATGCACGTATCATGCTGATTCATCCGTATAGAGCTAGAGCGATATTCAGACAAATATCGCCAAACTTCTGCATCCCTTCCTACTCTCAAACGGAAAGACCTACACGCCCCTTTTTTCCCATCAGAAATATTTGATGGTCACTTCAACCCTAAAAAGAAACGGAAAGGTTGTGTCCTCTCTACTTCCAGGCTTAATGTCTTGATTCATGTACGCTTCCAGCAGAGAAAAAAGTTGGAGCCACCTGTCTGAACCTTGAGGAACTAGTGGAAGAGGCAGAGGAACTCGTACGATCTTCCAGATCTCATACCTTTATGTGCTTAGTGTGCCATCTACCAGGAAAAAAGTGGCGAGGAGCGATCAGATGCTGGTTCGCAGGCTGCCGAATCAGATTATGACGTTGAGGAGGAGTATGACAATGACTACGCCGAAAATTACTTTGACAACGGTGAGGGCGACGAGCTCGATGATCCGGGTGGCGGAGGTGGAGGAGATGACGGAGGGGGAGGTGAGATACTTTACTTCCTTTAAATCACCTACTCAATCCTTTTCAGCAGATTACGACTAGTCTACCTTTTGAATTCAAGTGTTACGGTATGTAGTCCCACCACTTGCCAATTGTAGCTTGTCACGACTAGCCAGTCAGTGAACCAATGTTTGTACCTGGGGGATGATATCTTAGTTGCCCATTCTCCTCGACATCAGCAGCAGACTCCGACCCCTCTACGAAGTTGTGTGCTGTATATGCCTCAGTCGTATCGCGGTCCTTCCCTCGACTGCCCAAGGGAAGGCGACTGACATGCCAAATACGCACGTGACCGTTCGTCATATATTCACTCAACTAAAGCGGAGGTCGAGTTCAAAGTACCTTCAGCCAACCAACCAATCGACGCCCGCCGCATTCGCCATGGTGTCTACAGTCCAACTCGTCACTCTCCTTGTTGCCCCACTTGCAGTCCTCGCCTGCGAAGGTGAATGCATCACCGATATCACCAAAGAATACATCAATCTATACTCCTCCATCCTTCTCAACACCTTCCAAAATATGGCACGTACTCCCGCGTGTTCGCCCTTACTATCTCGATGTTCATAACGCTCTCTCGTAGGCCGATAAAATAGACGCGCAAATCGTTCCGCCCGACAATCGTCGCCAGGACTCTATTAGCTACTTCACCCCCGTGATCGACGCGTACAACAAGGTGTCCTACAACGGATTAGAGCGCGCGATATTCCCCTCCTACTTTCATGGCAAATGTCTCTACGCGAACGGCAGCGTGCCCAACGGTTGCCCGAATCCCGATTGTCCCGTCGTATGCGGCACGCCTGGATCCATGGTACACTTCTTCCCGAAATTGACCCAGATCGTGTTCCATCAAGTCTCGGGGCAGGTGACCAACCTCACTTCTCCGGGAACCAAGGTTTATCAACAGGTCAAGAAGATGGTGTTGGCCGACGCGCAGAAAACGCGAGGGAGAGCGCTGTCTCGGATACCCAGGTCTGCGAAACTTCAAGCACGGGGAACGACTGCCACAGAAAAGCAATTCCGGGCCATCATGAAGGACTTTCCGACATTGATGCTGGCTGCGTGTGGCGGTTCAGAACTTTCACAGTGCTGCTGGGAGACGTACATGAAGACGTTCATCTTGAATTATCCGTGATGCCTCGCCACGACACACACCTGACTTGGATTTCATCGCTAGTTCCACCTTCACTTTGATGTACTTTTCTGTTCATAACGGAGTCGTCGTTTTGTTTGGAAACCAAGCCTTTCTATTGTATTCGTTGCGGGATGAATGTGACGACTCGGAGATTCCCATAATTCATAACGGCGAAGTTTGAAGGATACGACGGTGCCGGTGATAGTTCGCACTCACTCCATTCGGAGTTGTAGCGTGCAAACAATAATGGATCAAGGCCATTAGCAACCAGCATCAAATTTCCCCTCGTCTTCTAGACTTCTTTTTAGGAACCTCGTTGGATAGAAAGTTGAAATCGATGGGCCCCTGACTATTTCGGACAACAACAGTCGTTCCCAGGCAAGGGCTCGATCGCGACCGTGATAACCCGAGGAAGAGTAGCATCCCGTCCACAGCAACACAGACCGCGCGAGCCCAATGCGGCGACTCCAAAGATTGTTTTAGATTTATGAAGACGGAAGAGGCCCACGATAGATCACGTTTCAGCTCCTGGCAGATAAGCCACTGGACCTACAAGGTGGAAGTAGCGCCGTGTCTCCCGGAAAGCAACCATTACGTCCGTCAGAGAGATAACAACGACGAACGCGGCACCCTGATTTCCAGGGAGGGACAACAGCAAATCTCGGATGAGGGCCATCATGGCGCCTTTCCAAGACCGACGGTGTTCCGAACCCATGCGGCCGATATCATGGGATCGAATCGGTCCCAGATTCGCAGTGCCACAGATATGAAAGAGGTTCGATGTTCATCCCTAGTTCGCCACCCGCTCGATAATCACTCGGTCCCACCTTCATTTTTCATTTTTCATTTCGACGTATCGCCGCATATCATTGTACACAGACAGCTTGGGTCCTTTTTTTTTTGTTAATCCAAATGGGTATCAGAATAACTTCAATATATCACTCCCAACGCCCATCGCCGTCACCGCGTTGCCGGCACCAGCACCTTGAATAAGGAGTGGCCGCGCTCCGTATCGTGCAGTGTGGAACATGAGGATATTGTCGCTGCCTTGCAAGGACGTGGCAAACGCATGCGTCTTGGGGTATCTGTTTACAACACGTTCAGCCAGCGACACGCATTCACAATGGGGGATGCGCACTCGTCAAGTTTGGCCTCGACCTTGCGTTGCTCGACGTCGATGACGCCAACATAACGGAGGACGTTGCCTCGTTTGGCTGCCCCGTCCCGTTTCGCAGCAATCTCAGCGTCGAATTCAGGGAGTCGTTGCAAAAACGTTTGCGCGTCTGCGTCGCGTAGTGGTTCGGGCACGAGCGAGGTTGGGCGGACGTCTACATGTCCGTTTGGCAAGAGGTCGAGGAGGCCGGGGATCATGCGCGATAAGATCGTGAGCTTTCGCGCGACGTCGGCACCATTGAGATCGTCTCCTGGGTGGGGTTCCTACGCCTCGTGTCACTTTGTGCTACAAACGTGGTTGCCCCCACTCACCGTGTACCCATTTGCCTTGGCGACCTGCACGATGGACGAGAACGAAGGACCGCCTTCGTCGCCCTTGGAATACTCGTTGAAGATGTAACTCAGCGTGCCCGAAAAAACGCCCTCGATCTTCTTCACCTGTCCGCGCCGTCAATGTCCAACGTCCACGCGCCCAACACGATCCAGTACACCCACCTTGTCCCCCGTATTCACCACATCCTTGAGCGTCGAGATGATCGGCAACCCCGCACCGACGGTCGCCTCGTTGTAAAACACCCCCCGTCCGTGCGTCCGATCGGCGACCGACCCGACGATACGCTTGTACAGCTCAAGGCTGCCCGAAAACGCCTTCTTGTTCGGCGTCACGACGTGGATGCCTGCGTCCAGGAAACGCGGGTACGTCTCTGCGACCGTTTGGGACGCGGTGTTGTCCACGAGGACGACTTTGCCCGGTTTGCGCTGTGCGAGGCTGGACAGGGCGTCGAGCAGGCCGTCGAGGCTCGCTGCCTGCGCACTGGGATCATCGAGTGCGTTGGTCCCCTGCTTGGGAATGAAGCAGCTAGCGCCGTCCGTGAAGAGACGCATCTTGCGGGAGTTGGAGATGGCAGCGATGCTGATGGGGTAAGGATTGTCTGAGTCGACGAGCTGCTGGATGAGCTCGGAGCCTACGCCGCCGATCCCGACGATGGCCAGGTGGAGGGTATGCTCGCGACCGATTGTACTCATGGTAGTGAGGGTTGCGCGTGTAGAAAAGTGGGTGACCCGATCTTGGGGATGGCGTAGTGGAAATACTGCGGACTGGAAGGAACTTTGTTAGATCGCAACGATCGGATGGCGGAGGCACTAACAGCGCGGCGAATACTGCTCCACTTGGAAAGAGACAAGGCGTTGCGAGTCGGACATGTCAAACAAACACTCGGCCGAAGCTTTGTTAGTGTCAGAAACCTGGCCGGATGCATCAGAAATTACGGCTAGCCGCAAAACTCTTTGAGGTCGGATTTTCAAACCTTCGACTGAATGTAAGTGGAGCAAACAAAGTTCGAAATGGAGACTAAACCCTCTTACGCCCACCTAAGGAGCGACGGTGACGAGTAAGTACAGCCACTGACAAGAGTCCTGCTCAACGCCGAGCGAAGTCGACGTCATTGCAAGTCTCAAGGCACACCAACATTGTTAAACAAAACTTCTATTGCATTCAAAACACGTTTGTATGAAGGAGTGTGCGGGTTGAAGAAACTGTATAAAGAATGGAGGGTGTAGGCTACTATGTAGGAAGCGGAAACGAGGTGCAACGAGCAATCTAAACTGTGGTGGTGAAGGAAATGGACTAACGTGCGAATATGTACGGTTGGGTCCTCGCTGCACCAGCGTGGCTGAGAGGGGAGAAGGGTATGTGTGTACGTTATTTCAGTAGGAACACAATGTGCTAGATAGAGGAGACGTTCAGTACCAAGAATCAACAAGGAAAGGAGAGCGGACGTACAACTAGGTCCAATTTATACACCGGAAAACCAGAATCGCACCATACACATCGGAAAGGGAAAAAGGAAGTGAAAAGGGGAAGATTTCGTTATAGCACAAAAGTGATGGGTATGATGCGATGCGATAGTCCGAGCTATGGGCCGAGTCGATATTGATACACGCAGGGAAGGTAAAAAAAAATGAGAAACGAGGAAAAAAAGATGGGAGGTCAGTGAGGAAGGGGATAAATAGCCTGACCACCGAATGAATCACTAAAAAAACAAGGCAAAAAAAATTAGGGAACCGTGAACCCAAAAAGGCAAGACATATAGGTACGGACAGAAGCATAGAAGAAGGGGTGAAGGAAATATCACGAGAGTCCCAAGATCCAAGAACACACAAAGGTGGAGAAATAGAAGCCCAGCACGTGTTACGCAAAGCCGCGCATAAATAAGCAGGGGCAGGCGGATAGTTGGGCTTGTAGGTGAGTTGTGGCGCGCAACCTGAACGACGGCAAGGTCACCGTATACACATGGCTGAGCCGAGGCCTGAATGGATGTTTTGTTTTTAATATATGTGGCTTCGTCGACTCCTTTTATACAGACCCGATCTCTCGGGAACCAAAATAAGAGGCGTGGTGCAATGGGGAGAAAGCATGCAATGCGGAAATGAGCCGGTGATACTGACACATTGAGGAGAGGAAATAGATGGAGAAATGGAAAGAGGTGGGATGCCGGAACGCAGAATCCGCCAGCGAGCGAGGTATGAATATCGACGCTAGACGGGACCCGGATATAAACCTCCGGGGGTTGGAGAAAACGTGAGTGTGTCCTGTGCGAGCGACCATGACCAGTAAAAAGACCGAGTGATGCAAACCATAGCAGAGAGCGAAAACATTATTCGTTGGGCGACGCCAAACCCCAGGAGAAAAGACCACACGGAAGAACCAATGCCGGAAGTTGCCGGATGAATAATGATATCGGTAAAAAAACGGTATGGGACACGGGGCGTCCCGGAAGACCACCAGCGACGAGGGAGAATGCGTCAACTTGTGTGGGATCGGCAAAGTAAGGCGTTCCAAAGGTGGGGGAGGATCATTATGGCTGAGGTGATATTAATCTAGTGGGGCTGTGCGCCAATACGAATAGTCTAAGCTGTAACGGCGTCAGTGTCAGAGAGGCTGGACTGCAATGCGAATCACCTCTACACTTTTGATGAGAATCAATAAAGAAAAAGAAAGGACCGCTCAGAAAGCGGGAGGAGGCAGCTCGTCCGGGCTGGGCGAGTTCTGGAACACGGAACTCGCGAAAAACCCGGCCTTGTCCTTGCCAGCACGGGTGGCGCTGGGCCCAACCGAGCCGAATCGTTTCGGCGGGAAGCCAAAGAGCTTCTTGAGCTCTTCCGAGGGATCGGAAGTTGTAGACATATCCTCGTCAAAGGACATGTGGAAAACGCCCTCGCTCGGCGTGCGATGATGGTGATGACGTCGTGAGGGTGTCGAGTCCGCAGGGCTAGCAAAGGAAAAACCGTTGAACGAAGACAGCGGTGCTGTGCGAGGACCATCTAGAGAGAGGCGCTGCCACGTGGT
The DNA here is from genome assembly GCA_038093415.1 of Xerocomellus chrysenteron. Lineage (NCBI taxonomy): Eukaryota > Fungi > Basidiomycota > Agaricomycetes > Boletales > Boletaceae > Xerocomellus > Xerocomellus chrysenteron. The sequence goes on from JBBPSD010000081.1 coordinate 12,703, forward strand.
GTCGGCAGGGAAGTCCCGGGTTGGCGTGGAAGGAGGAGAGGTGTCCTCCACGTCAGTGGTGTCGTCACAAACAGGGAAACCCATCGCAAAACCTGCCGATGCCCGCCTTTTCTCGATGGGAGGGAGCGTTTGAGGGTTCGGGGCTGATCGGGAGAGATTGTTCCGATGGGTGTGCTGTTTGCCTCTGGGAACGGGGACGGGACGAGCTGCGGGCGAGGGGGTTGCGGGGGATTGTACGACATGGTTCCGGCGACGGGCAAGTTTGCTAGAAGGTGGGGCTGCGAGGGTCGGGGGCAGCTTTGTAGCGCCGCTGTTGGACGAGAACGGGGGACGGAAGGTGTTATCAGAATCCGAGTCCGAGCTGACAATGAATGGATCGAAAGAGTTTATCGCACGATTGCTGTTGCGATGGGGGAAAGATTGGGCTGATGATATGGGGCCCTCTACCTGCGAGGAATGGATGGGAGGTGAAGGTTGGCGAACGTTGTTGCGTCGTGATTGTCCATGAGAGGAAGAGCTCCTGGGGAGTGAAGAGAAGCGGGGATGAGACGAAAAGGGCTGTGCGAGTGTGATGAGATCTACCTTGCTGCACCCTTATCTTTCGGAGCCTTGGTTTGTCGGCCACGCGGTGACTTGTCCGGGACGGGAGTGGGCGGTTGTGCGGACGGCTTCTCGATCACGGGGGGCAGTTTCTCCTGTGCAAGCTTGCCAGATTCGCCCTGGACTGGCTGAGGGGTCCGGTTATGGGGTAGGGCGTGCTTGGGCTTTGGCGAGCGGTGGGGGTGACGTGGGTGGCCGTGGGGATGGAGTTGGCGCGGCGACTCTGCACGGAGGGGCTTGGATATGGAGAGGATGCCGGGCACCTTGGTGGGCTGGACGACGACCGCGGGGGGGGCGGAGGGATGGCGACGGTGGGAGGACGGGGGGGACATTGGGAAGGGGACGGGATTGCGGGCGAGTAGCATGGAGGGGGAGGACGGGGAGTTTGGCGTTGGAGGGGAGAGTGGGAGAATAAAAAAACGAGGATATCGACCGTCGATTTTGGCTGATCAAGTGTCAGCCGGCTTGGAGCACTTTTTGTTCTCCGCCCGCGGCACAGCCCGCCTGGGCGCAAGATCATGCCATATACGATCTATCGGGGTTTGAATCTGCGCTGAACTTTAAAACCGTGCCTTGTCCAACGTTGTTCTGTCGAGGCCACTCCTTCTTGCGCCACCATTTCGTCGGCCATTGCCCTTAACTCCTTTCCTGCGGTCCCACGTGTCCTTTTTTGGTTGGCGTTGTTGTTTCCATGAGATCGGCGTGCATCACCTGCTGATAGGAGTGGGGCCTTTCATTTACTCGCCTCCATGCCACCATCAGCTCGTGATCCTCTTACGCGGAATCTCTTACGTCCCGTATCTATTGTCCCCGCCGCTACTCCTCGACCCTGCTCAACTCCTGACACTGAGCACTTGAGCCCGGGCGTACACCGCTTATGTCCACTACGACCACCCAACCACCACCCTGTACAAGTCTGCCACGTCGCCCCACACTGCAAGCCGGTTCTCGCCAGAGACGTCATGTTTTCTGCCACAACTCACTTTCCGAATATCCATTCTCTCATGTCCGCTGCTGGGGCCACGCGCTCCGCAGCACTTTATTTACCGGATACCCACCGAGGGAGTCTCGTCCTACGTAGTTCGCAGTAAGGTTGCGGGGCCGGCCGGTTCCAGATCATTCGAGAAAAACATGTTTAATAAATTAAACCACAATCATAGCGCAAAACGTTGTGCTGTGCTTGACGTACGCTTCGCCTTGATTCTGCATGCGATCTCCTCGGACCGCATCTCACGCCATCTTTCCAGACCGTATCTGCTGAGCTTCATACTTATCTTGAAAGATATGCTCGAGATTAAAGTTTCAGCTGTCCATACCGAGAGATAGTGTGTGCAGGGCATGTACATCCCGTAACTCATTTGCGGCTCGAAAGGTCTCCGAGAGTGTCGTGGAACTTGCAATTCTGCTGCGCATTGACGACAGTCGTTCCCAGCCTCTGAGACGCCAGGCATCGAGGTTTGTGCCAGTGGTGCCCTGAGTAGGGCAAAGAAGCTCTGATCGTGCACCACACACAACACTTGGAGTTCTGGACGCTAGGGACATGGGTGTAGAGTGGGTTGCCATTGACAGCTTTCTGACCACAAAGTCGCATGCAAGCGCAGCCCACCGCGCATCATGTGCGAGAACCATTCAACGCGGTGGCCCACACAACACGCAATAAAGCCTCAAAGCGAGGTTCCCTCGCGAAAAAGTTGCACTTCCTCGCTGAGTCCGATATCCCTCGATCGTCAGCCAACAATGGCAACATGGCGCCATGTGGCCATATATGACGCTATCGCTGCGCATGCCGTCTGATATCCTCGTTCGACGTACGCTTTGATCGGGTGTCGCCGACCTCACACGCTCAGCGCGCAATTTGAGAAAAAGAACTCACAGCAAAGGGACAAGTACTTACAATGGGCCGAGCGACGCGCGCTGATCCCAGGGTCACTCAACACAGGTCTCCGAATCCGCCCGTACAGGATCCGGATCACATCAGCCCGGTGCCCGCACACGTCAGCTCGCAACCCTCGAAAATCAGAGAATGGACAATCGGATATCCAAACACGCCGCGACGTCCCTTTCAGGTTAACGTTCGTTACCCTGCGGGGGATGCCTCGACGACCCGATCGGGAGAGAAGCCCTATAGACGATAGATGACTGATAAGTGACGGGGCGCCGCGCGTCCGTCTTCCCCACGTTCAGATATAGGAACCGGTGCAGCTCTCGCACGACGGCAACCCTGGATGAAGGATGATCAATGAGCTCTCCGCGTTTGGGGTACATGCTGCTACGTGTGCCGGATGGGAGATTCGTTTAGCGAAGGGTGCCTGTGAACGGTCATCTTCTCTGGGAGAATGAAACCTTGAATAGGGGAAAGAAGTTAACCGCGAGGGTACGCTTCGATCATGCACACGAGGCAGCGATAGGTCATTGAGATTCTGGAATTACCATCAGCGAACCGGTGCTTGCTGTGATAGACTGCATTGTTTGCTTGGCATTCCGAACGCGAAGTTCCGATTTCGAGACGGCGTTGACAGGATTCTGAATCTTTAGAAGAGCACCGTGTATGTCAGCGGTCCGCAGAAGCCACGGTCTGACTTCATATCACCTGAGGCTCGTGGCGTGATACTAGCTGCTTCTCTGCCAAAGTAAAGTCCTACAAAGAGCAGGTCAGACGTCACATCAAAAATGAACATTTGAACATTGCAGTGTTAAGCATTTACTCGACATCAACATGTCAAATGATCAGCTCACACAACCACATTGGCGACAAGACAATAAAGTATCATCCTCATTTCAACAACAGAATACATGATTGAAAAGAAAGCCACACTAATGACACATACTTGGGGGTGTCAAGAGAAAACGAGGATTGGACTCACCTTTTAGAACGGGTAATTTGTACAGTTGTAGGCCTGGAGATGACATCGGATATGCTTTGTCATGTCCAGATCTACAAAAGTAGATAGCGCTCAAGTTGCGTCCTCACGAAGAGGAGAGGAAAATAAAAAAAAATAAAACATGACAGTCCAAGAATAGTCTGAGTCGAGTTTCGCGGTCAACAAGGACCACGAGCCACAAAGTGAACTAAAGAATGAGTGCTCCTTGCCAAGACGACAATTCAGCTCATCTCCTCGTACGACATACAATGGTTATTTCAGTGAATGAAATAACCATCGCAACACTGGCGAACCAGCAAGGACAACGTGGTCAGGGTCAATGATAGGCAGGAGGTATCCAACCATGCAAAGGACGGCGCGTGTATGCACCAGAGGATGACACAGTGGGTCACGGAGGGAGAGTTCTAGATATGCATGGCGTATGAGCCGTAGAAATGCATTCCCGTTAACAGTTGGTAAACTGCCCAGCAGCGAGGTAAGGGTGGGCGCTGCTCCTCTTTCGGTTGGGTAAACCGATGTGTCTGAAAACCCCGTTACAGCGGCCAAGGTGGGCACGGGACCTGAAAACCACGTTGTGCGTCCGAAGACACAATTGTCGCGATAGAGAATACTGAGTTGAGTACAATGGAAAGGAAGCACCCACCCCGTCACCGCGACGCTTTTCAAAGTCGACCATTGCGCAGCTGGCAGCTGGTTTTCTGGTACGTCGCTCAGTCCATTAGGACTGGTCCCGGCTAGAGACGATCAAGGGTGACTGTGATGCTCAGACCTTCCCGCTCAGAAGAAAAGACGCGTCTGGGACGCGTCTTGTGCGTGCTGAGCCTCGTAGCTTTCGAGCTGTCATGGGTTAAGAGAGGAAGAGGCGTCGGTCGGTCTTTTATGTCGGAGGGTGAGCGGAGTTGCGGTGTTTGCCGGGGTTGTGGCACGTGACGGGCAGACGTGTCAGACCCAAGTATCCTTTGGACGCGGCAGACAGCAGCGGCATGGGGCTACCGCGCACCCTGTTTGCCCTCGTAGGCATAGTCCTGAGTGTTCTCAGCGCTCATGGCGCGTCCCCGCCGGTCACGGTCACCCTGCAATCCTCTTTCACCGCCAGCGACCCATTGCTCGAAGCATTGTAAGTCCCCGACTTGTTCACTCACTTCCACTCACCTGGCCTTCAGCGAATCAGTCGCAATGGAGGACCCTTCGGTCCTTTTCCCTCTGCTGTCCGCGTTCTCGCTCGCAGAACGGCCCCCTACACCCGTTCTGGCCCATAACGCCGTCTTTACCGCTGCAGCCGATCACATGCAATGGGCTGCCCTCAATTCCGCTCGTGTTCGCCTTGCACTGCACGCTTTGACGGCTCGTTTGGCTGCATCCGCGGAGTACTATGACCGTCACGTCGCAAATTTGGCAGACAGCCACAGGCTTCACAGTCCCGAATGCGCGTCCTGGGTTGACTGGCATGGCCAAATCGTTTGCGACGCCGAGACCCTGCTTCAGCTCGCCAATTCCCAAGACGATGGCGTTGTCGTTACAAAACCAAAGCGTCTTCCTTTGGATCACGTTCATCGAATTTCCCCATATCTAGAGGAGCCGCGGTATACAGCTATCCACTTTGCCGACCCTACTTCCCCATCGTTCCGTCCTCTTCATGAAGCGCTTCTCAGTTTGGAGCCAAATGTCGAATATGTTCTTCGTTGGGCACAAGGAACTACGAGGCACGGAAAAGGCGAACTGCCGAGTCACCTCTCCGGATACGGCGTTTCTCTCGACCTCAAGAAAATGGACTACCTTGTTCTTGATGACAGGAATCAACATCAAACACACGCGACCACCCAGGACCCTAGTGATTCCATCGAGAATGGGGTTCAACATTCCTCTAACGAAGAAATTCTCATCTGTATTTTCGATTCCTTACCATACATCGACGAAGAGGCCGAAACGAGGGCGGCGAAAGGGGAGCCACTGACGTCCGAAGAGATTGCAGGTTTGTTCTATGGTTCCGCTTGGCCCGGGGGATAGCTTCATACTCGTCCCACAGATCTTGGTGCAAAAGCAATCCAGTTTATGATGGCGTTCTCCGACCAGCCCCGCATAGAACCGCTGCACGACCACCAATGTTGGGATAATCATTATACTGTACCCCTCTCCGACGCAGAACTATTTCAAACAATCACGAATTCATTCCCGCTCTATGCAACATCGCTCGCGCGCAAAATTAAAGTATCCGAGAAGGTGAAAGACGAGGTCTACGATAACTGGATGAAGGCAACCCAGGGCGTGAACATGGCTTGGGTCAACGGACGGCTTCTCAACGAGAATGAGGGCAGCACGGCCGGCATATTTGGGTGGGGGTCTCGTTGAACCTCGACGACTGAAGTGACTGAAATTACATACGTAGGCTCTTGCGCACTCTGCAACGCGAACGTACCCTTGTGAAGTCACTTGTTGATTTGGGTTTCACGACCGAGCAGGCGATTGAGCTTCTTATGCATCCTGTTCACTCGACATCCCGTCAATCTGGTTCCCCGGCGTCCAAGCGCGGCTCTGCAAAGGCTTTTGCTGGTCGGATGGATGAGGCCGATGTTGTCGAAGAAAAGAAGGCATTTTCAGTATCCCCAAAATTTGCCGAGTACCTCGAAGGGCTCGTTGATGCAAGTGATACGCAAGAAGGTGGAGGTGTCATCTTATATTGGAATGATCTAGCAGTAGATACTCGCTACGCCAATTCCAACCCTTCTTTGCAAGCTGTTCGTATTTCTTTTCCCAGTCGACCTACACTTCTGACCTAGAATGCGACGATTCACAGCTTCTCCACACCCACGTGATGGCACTCTTTTCACCCATGTTTAGGATTCGGCAGAACCTAGTCAATGTGATATTCGTGCTTGATCTATCGCAGATACGATCTCTGTCGCTTCTCAGCAGCCTGTCTGAACACTTTGTGGCTCGAGGATTCCCGGTCAGATGGGGTTTTGTCCCTGAGGGCGAGGGTGACAGTGAGTCCATAAACGCACTGTATATGGTTCAGTGTTCACTCTTTTACCAGGCCTTAAGATGGCCCGACTCGTATACTACATCAACCAAAAGTATGGACGCGATAGGATGATCGCATTTATTCAAGGGGTATGTAGGTTTTAATCTGTCGTCACCGAAATCTAACGACCGTCATAGATTTCACGTGCTCATACGGAGCATAAGCTGTCGGGTCTATCATGGCAAATAGTACAGGAAATATTCCGTTCACTTGGTGCTGAAGACGGACTTGTCGAGATTTCACGAGGAAACGTTCCACTCCTCGATGAGGTGTCGGGAGAAGACATCATCACTCGATCGCAAAAATACGGCCGAAGGTTAGGTGTAGGGGTTCAAGCTACGACCGGAAAGGGCCACGCTTTTGTCAATGGAAGATATTTCACCATCAGTGATGTAAGTGATACCAACCACAGTCCAGAGTGTGTCGATGAAGCTCGGATTTGCAGAACGTAATCCAACAGATGGCTAGCGAAATTACAGCGCAGTTGCAGATTCTTCAGGAGATGGCATGTGTAACGTACACCGATCGATGTGTTATCGCTGACGCTCCCCAAGGTGTACACTGGGGAGATCACAGACGATGATATTCCCTTGATGCCAACATTTTTCTATGACCTGCCTTCAACACTCCCTCGTCGGAATCCTTATATCTTTGTCGATAGCCCTTCTGGGCGCGGGCATGCACTCGACGGGGGCAGTTTGCGGATGTTCAACCTACCCGAGGTGTTCTCCAAGGCTGGTTTCCAGACAACGGACGGCTCCTTTGTTGTCCCAAGTGCGTACTTTTTTCTGCATCTCACTTACCCACCTTCACGGAAAGTAGGTGAGAATGACGATCTCGCGGTAACGGCATATGTCATTGCCGACTTTGATTCACATGAAGGCCTTGAACTAGCAAAGGAATCTCTGAACTTCATGGTAATTATGGTTCATTTTGACATTGAGTCCGATACTCATCACCACTTCACTGGTATAGACGCGTTCGACCAGAACTCGGGTAACCTTTATCCAAAACTCTGACGCGAAGACTATCGGGGCTGCTTCCACGTTAATTTCCACTCTTACCCGTGCAGGCACCCTCGGCGATGTCCCTCCTTCACGCATCTTGGAGGCGTTAGCCATTGGATCAGACGGACACAACACACCCGGAACACAGCAACCTTTCACCATGACTGGAGAGGAAGCTACTCCTGCGGACATCGCCCGCCTGCTACAAGCGAGTCGTCTAGTCACTCGGCAGCTTGGACTTCAGTCTGGACAAAGAGCTGTTTTGGTCAACGGACGCGTACGTTATCCCTTAGCCGCTGTATGCGGTGAATCTCATCATGAAATAGCTTGTCGGCCCCTTTGACGCAAATTCCGAATTCGTTGCCGAGGATTTCGAGATGCTGGAAGGATTTGAAATCAAGCAGCGTGTCGGTCGAGTAGCCGATGCGATCAATGAGATTCTCGGTGGGGACGGTACCGTTGGCGTGTACGTCATGCCATTCTATCAGTGTGCGAGACAATTGATGGACGTGCTCATGACACGCGATTAGGTTTGAGCGCGCAGACTTGATTTCGATGGCGTCTTCCATCATTTATGCCGATCAGCAGCCTGACCCCTCTGAAGTGGGCCTCTTTGACTCTGCACCCAAACCCCGCACGCGCAATTACCGATTACTTTCGAGCAACTATATGTGATTTTCTCTGACCCACGTTGTTTGACTTTGTGTTCATGTTGCATTTGCAGTAAACTTGCCGTTGGTGATGCTTCTTCGGCTCAGAGTCACATTGCGGTGTTGGTGGACCCCCTCAGTGAAACAGCTCAGCGGTGGTCGACGATATTGGCGGTAACCCCCCGAATTGCGATATTTCGCACGGCGTGTGCTGATCATTCTCTTAGCGGTCCTCTGAACTTTTCCCCGATATCTATATTGAACTCTATCTCAATCCTACGCAACACACTGAGGTATGAAGATACTATTTCTGTAGCCAAGTTCTTTCTGAACGATCATTAAAATTTAGATACCACTTAAAAGATTCTATCGATACAACGTTGTCCCACATCTCAATTATGACGCCAACGGGTAAAGGTCTTCTTTCAAACTATACCCTCTGGCCCTGACCATTCTGTAGACAAGAAATCCCAGCACAGGTCACTTTCACTGGGCTTCCATTGGAACCGATTTACACATTGGGCATGGATGTTCCACCTTCTTGGCTCGTCCGCCCACGTGAAGCCCTCTACGATCTCGACAATATTCAGCTTGGAAAGCTCTCCCCTGAAGACCAGTCTCAAGGCATCCAAGCACTCTTTGCACTAGATTACCTCGTCGTGGAAGGACACGCGCGCGAGTTGAAGACCGTGAACCCGCCCAGAGGTGTCCAGCTCCAACTAATCAGTACCAAGGACGGATCCATCGTCGATGATACCCAGGTCGTTGCCAACTTGGGGTACCTGCAATTCAAGGCGCGGCCAGGGACGTTCCGACTCGAGATTAGGGAGGGTCGCGGGAGAGATATTTATGAGCTAGAGAGCGTTGGGAGCGAGGGATGGAATAGTCCGTCTGTCGCTGAAGCTGGTGATGAGTTGACGGTGATGAGCTTTGATGGACTCACTTTGTACCCTCGATTGGCTCGGAAGCCTGGTACGGAAAGGTGGGACGTCCTCGATGGGTCGCAAGCCGCACCTGGTGAAGGATCGGGGAATATAATGGAAAGCTGGGTGTCCAGGTAAGTATTGCAAGATTGTCGTTCGTCCCTGTCCTGATTTGTGCGCTAGGATGTCCTCGCTCTTGATGCCAAAAGCGGACGACAAGAAGACGAAGGCCGTTCAGAAACAAGGCGATGGGCAAGCTGACATCAATATATTCACCGTGGCGTCCGGCCTGTTGTACGAGGTAGGACCCCTTTGAGCTCTAGTGATGCGCTCTTAGCAGTTTTACTGCAGCGTTTTGCTTCGATCATGATCTTGAGTGTGTTGCGTAATACCGAGAGGAGTGTCAAGTTTTGGTTCATCGAGAACTTCCTTTCCCCATCCTTCCTTGTGAGTGTCTCGACAGTCCTTCCCGCCGAGTGCTGACAGGAGCCAGGAATTCATACCACACATGGCGGAGGAATACGGATTCCAATACGAGTTGGTGACTTACAAATGGCCGTCGTGGCTCAGGGCACAGAAGGAAAAGCAACGGATCATATGGGCTTACAAGATCCTCTTCCTCGATGTCCTCTTCCCGATGGACCTGAAAAAGGTGATCTTTGTCGACGCCGATCAGATCGTGCGGGCAGACCTTCAAGAGCTGGTCGATCTGGACCTTCAGGGAGCACCATACGGCTACACCCCGATGGGGGATGACAATCATGACATGGAAGGTTTCCGCTTCTGGAAGACGGGTTATTGGCATGATTTCCTGGCCGGTAAACGGTATCACATCAGGTATGTTCTGTCGCGAGTTGCTTTTTATCGTCCTCACATTGCTCCGAGCGCCCTCTATGTTATAGATCTTGTCCGCTTCCGTCAGGTGAGTTGCCCGCTTATACGAATCACGTTTTCATTTCCTAACAGTTGAATGCAGATGGCTGCTGGGGTGAGCACACGACGACGACAATGAGGTTCATACGCTTAACGTTGCTGTAGGATCTTCTTCGAGGATCATATCAAATGTTGTCGCAAGATCCCAATTCACTAGCAAACTTGGACCAAGGTTCGTCGTCGATCATAGCGCTAGAGACACTGATCAATGTTATGAATTTAGACCTCCCCAATAATTTGCAGGCCCAAGTTCCGATCGTAAGTCAGGTTCGTTGTGAATTGGGCAATCGCTGATGTAGGAACAGTATTCCTTGCATGAGGATTGGTTATGGGTAAGCAGATGCCTACAGTCGACGAGAATAAGATGCTAACGATGTTCACCAGTGCGAGACCTGGTGTATGTTGCCTCCTTGACTCGTACGTTGAATACGATACTGAAAGATTATCCGACCACAGGCAGCAAAGACAGACTCCATCGTGCAAAGACGATCGATTTGTGTCAAAACCCCCTCACGGTGCGTCACCCAGCGAATCTGACGCATACATTCCACTCACGGATCCATCTGAGCACAGAAGGAACCGAAGCTGTCGCGGGCGCGTCAGATTCCCGAATGGGAGGAGTACGACGACGAGATCGCTCGGTTCGTGCGCCGACTTGCGGCTGAGGGCAGGATTCACGCGAGCGTGGCGACGGCGGATTCGAACGTGTTGGCTGGAAGCGGTGGGCAACCTCCGAGTCAAATGAAGTCGGACGAAGCATCTCCTTCGCACGATGAGTTGTAGTAGCACTGTAACAACAATGTCACATCTGGCAAGGGTTTGAAGTAGAATTTAGGTTCGAAGATCTTGGATTCACAATTCTATGAAAATACATCACCGAGAAGTGCAGGCTACATGATGAGACACGAGACAAATACAGGTATCAAAGAGAAAAATGAAACCTGCTAAAATACAACGCCCAGATAGTTTGCGATTCGTTCCCTCTGCGCTTGGACAGTCGGTGCACCCAGTAGTGGTGGAAGCCCAAGATATGCCGCCAGGTTCTGACAGCGTTCCTCTTCGAAACAACTCAGTAAGAACACCATAAAGTGAAATAATCCCACCTGAAGCCACATGCAATGCATCAACTGTCTTTGGATGTGGGCGTGGTATTAGGCCATTCGGGCCTTTCAGTACGCCCTTACCAACAACGAGGTTGTATGATCTCATTGGCTGTTCTGCCATTCTATACATATTGTGATGGTCAGCCTATCAGCAGCCTAACTTAGATTGATTAGTCACTTACCCGGTTTGTAGCAATTGGAGCCTTTGCTCCGTGTCATCAAACCTTACATCCACCTCATCGAACCTTGCATCCACCTCATCGAACCTCCCATCGATCCTATTGTGTAGGTTCTCAGTAACTTATCTTATCTTAGATAGGTTGACTTACCTGGTTTGGAGTAATTGGAGTCTTTGCTCCGTGTCATCAAACCTATTGTATAAGCCCTGTATTTGCTCGAGGATATGTTGAAGCTGTAAGTTTAGTACCATGGCAGGTAGGTTTTCGAAACGCCGAAGTTCGGTGGATGCCATATTGAAGCTAGTGCGCAGGTTGTCCATGTTGGGTTGTGCCATGTCAGGTTGTGGTGAAGAAGACAGGGTTGCGTCGCGCGAGCGTCAACAGCATGTCATGTGATCATAGTAAATACGTCACGTTTCTTCAAGTTTGAAAGACTGGCTGACATAGCATTGTGCTTTATTGAGAGCGATCAATCCGCTATACTCGCCGTTTGGATTTCGCATAGTAGGCCACCCCGCCTTTTCGTGAGTGATTCTTGGAGGCTCCACGTCTCCAACACTCATCAGTTCAGGCGGCGACCGGGCCGCAAACACTAAAAAATAACTACAAGAAATGGGAAGTTGTACAACACCCCACTAGTAGATAACCTACGAAAGGCCACATCCGTGGCATCACCCGCTATGGATAACCCCGCAAAAGAGGCACCCTGAAGTACGCCTGATGGGTCAGTTGTCACACGCCCGTCATGTCGTTTTCCGCTTTCCTTTTGTTCACGCAACGTTGTCAGGATGGGAGGTTAAGAGCAAGGATTTTGCGATGGCAGGTAGCTGAGGTTTTCATGCACCCCAAGTCGGGTCAGGTGCAGGCGACGGGTCGGTATTAAGAATCTACCGACTAATAAAGATGCCTCGGGAGGTCGGACATGCTTCCTGGGGGCATTTGAGTGCTATGTGTGACTTGGAGGCCCTTGAGCACCTTGCCTTTCCGGTGATCCCCGAAAGGTCAGGCCAGCTGTAACTGAAGTTACCACTATTGAGCGGACGTGGCGAAGCCGACCCCGCTGACCATAGATGTGATTCCGACATTAGAGCGGGTAAACTGAGCGACTCGGAAGTGCTGATATACAGCTAACTCATCGAAGCAATCAAATATTCGAATTCACGCCTATTATTGGGAAGTTTGGGCAAGTTCAAGCGGTAATATATGGTGAACATGCGCATGCAAGAAAAGGGAGGGATTAACGACTCAACCTATATCCTAAAATCAGTATGATCTAAAGACGAACTCGGCGAATCAAAAGTCACACTACGATCAAGGGATTTTCGTACCACCATTCAGTGCCAATGGTGCCTGATATTGTTCAAAAATTCCAGCGAGTGAACCGCTGGTGATAACACCATTGAACGGAGCGGTGGTCGTACCGTTGATACTATAGTAAGAAGTTTTACCACCTCCAAAATCAGTGAATTCTCCGAGCAGTGTTGAGGCACTGATATTGAACAGATAAGGGATGCCGTTAGAGTTTGGGCACCCAGGGAACGATGCATTGATCCCATTCGTCACAGCATCGATGTTCAAGTTGTATAGCTGTGGGTCATCTGTGATAGCATAGGTGGCCCATGCTGAAGAGAAACTGCCTTGTTGGCCAGGCATCGGGAGAGCACGACCGAGGAACGCAGCTTCGTGAACTAGGAAAGAAGGTATTAAACCTGATCCATCTAATCCCAATGCAAAATCTGTATACCTGTTCCATTAGTGGTTTCCGTCTGGTAAAAGATGTGTGAGTCATAGAAAGCTGTGCTATAACCCCAGACGGTTCCTCCAATGTACTTGTTTACATAGGAAGGCAGGGGATTCTCAGAGAACATATGTCTCATTATGGAAAGTCCCTCGAGAGAGATGTTCTGCGTCGCCGGAGTGTAGAGGCTCCCAGTGCTGCTTGATATTAGCTGTTATTGCTCGACTCAGATACGACTACTTACGCATGACCACGAAGCAAGGGCACTGAACCAAACCAACCACCGGATTGGTCGAGCAATCCATTGTAGAATGCAACATTTGGATGGAAAGTATCAAGCGTCGCCCTATCATGCGGTTCAGCAGTTCCCATGTGTACAGGTACCGAGCCGAAGACCTACGAGAACGAATCCAACTGTAACTGGTAGCCGCCTATGCTGACAGACGCGTTGTACCATAATGCATCAGAGTCCCACGTGAGTGAATTGTCTCCGATCGCAATTTGCTTGAAATGTTCGCTATTAGTGTATGAAAAGTCGCCTATCACAGTATCCTGGACGGTCGTCCCGTTGACGTCCACAACGAGGACATCAAATTGGGCAGGAGAAGGTACAGACGAACTAGGGTCGCCCTGATTCCACCTCAAGAGGATTGGGAATGTCCCGTGTAGGAACAGCGACCATTGCTCCCACCCACACCCCGCGGAAGGCTCGATCTGAGGAAGCGTGTCGACAGCGTTGGGTACAGTGACATTGGACACGGGGACATTCCCCGTGCAATTGTATAGATTGGTCGTCTTATAGGCGTTATAGTTGGAACCTGGTTGAAAGGATGACACCGAATGAATGTAGGCAGCCGCAACCACCGCGGCAATGAGAAGCTGAGAGTCGAACATTGAGGAATGGAGTTTGAGCTCTGCAACGACACATTGTAGCCAATTTATAGTCAACCCGGAAGGTGACGGAATAGTTATGTCAAGTCCGAGTCGTGCGATGCCAATTAGCCTTGTGGAAATCCCATTCGAAGCGGCGCTACTTGTCTTGTGTTGGCTTCGTACATTTCGTGGGAGTTGGCAGGTCCATGCTGAAAAACTGAGTAGAGAATATAGGCACTTCCGACAACTTGAACTCAGACCCAGAGGTCATCAAAGAACCTTCATATCCATCGCGCGTTGAGATTCTGCTGACCATTAGAAGACACCGTGTGAAAGCATCCCATGAGTTTTTCTCGGGAACATGGAAGGCATCGGGAAGTCACCAGACTAGGACGCTAAGCGTCGCTTACCATTTTGAGAGTCGCTTATGGGCATTTTGGCCAATGAGAGCCTCACAAAAGTGTCGTGGATTCAGAATGAGTATGTTATTTTTGAGGTGTCCAGATGAGTCATACTACGCACATGTCCTCTCGTACTGATCCGCAGCAGTCTGGTCCATTCTCAACGGCTTCACTTCGGGTGGTCCTGAAGGCTACTAAGTGGCCGACGACAAACCGCGCGTCAGCGTCCCTCATGGACCGCCTCCACCTCAAAAAACGACCAACGTCGCGCCAACGGCCCAACCCGCTCCAGGCTACTAGCTAGTCTGGCGAATCCGGGACGCGTGAGATTTCATCATGTGTCCCGGTGGTGCAAGGTTAATTTAAAACTCGTCGCCCCTTGGACTGCTAGTCATTCGTCATGATGCAGAGACGGTTTTGACTTGGGTATTGTATCATTCACTACCATGAAAGTGTCTTTCGGTCAGAATTCCCCGTACTGTGATGAACAATCTATTGATGGTTTCTTGATAGCCTCTCTATTTTCGCATTCTGCCTTCCACAGCCTCAAAGATTTTTTAGTCAGAGAGATTGCCTGTGCGTGATCTTGTACACAGTTGAATCCCCGTATTTATACCTGGCAACTCCATACATGATGTTGTTTGTCAACAACTAGAAGCCTAGCCGGGTATCGAACTGGTCGCCGTTTCTTGGGTTGCGGTGATGTGAACTGCTTTCCGACGGGTCTCCGCAGCATCCCAAGTTTGCTCGTTCCTCGTGGCCTGCCTGTCGGGCTTGTAGGACTGAATTGATCCTGGGCGGCAAAACAGTGAGCACATTCTAATCGGCCGTTAAACACACTCATTGATGACGCAGTGGTAAGCATTGAAGCAAGGTCATCTATCGTTCCTGCCATGATACTATATACATGTGCTGGTGGGATCACCAAGCTTTCATGCACTCCGGGAACTTAGCTACATCATTGCAGCCAAAATAATCTCAGCGCCCTATAAGGGCGACGCCGCGGCGGGCCTTGATGGTCGCAACTGATGGGGTATTACGTCACGCCCAACTTCGGGGCCATGGTCGTAGTGGGCGGAACAGACTTGAGTGCAATGCTGCAAAATGCTCCTCGCCATCACACTGTCCCATCATGCACGTGATTACAGATAACTTGCAAGGTATAAAATCAACTAGATTGACTGGGTCTTGCAGCAAGAGGTTCTGGTTCTTAATCCCTTCTTACCTGCTCCAACATGATGAAATTGACTCTCGTCTCATCTCTCGCTCTTCTATCGGGGGTTTTGGCGCAACGCACTTTAATCGTTTACAATGGCTGCCCGTTCACCGTCTGGTGAGTATAACTCTATAAGTGACTGAGTTGCTACCGACAAGCTCTCGAGGCCGGCGATGTTCACGGGCACGGGCACTCTTCCCAGCTACTCTACTGGGTACGTGTCCATCCTCTTGATGCTCGGAGAATACTGACCGTCTTTGAAGATGGCAGGCTGCTGCATACACCTCCGTGACGTTCCAAGTACGACCCATATTTTCTGACCTCTCCTTCCCGTGGTACTTATTTACACCAATCTTTTCAGGTCCCGAGTGACTGGACTGCTGGTAGAATATGGGTACGTTGGCGGTTATTGGGAACGCCATCAATCTCACGCTTCTTCTACAGGGTCGCCGTGACTGCAACTTCAGCACCAACCCTGGGCCTAACTCCTGTCTTGATGGAGGTTGCAATGGTGGTTTGGAGTGTGATCCCACCGATGGCACGGTATGGCTTGTTATCGCCTCTCGTGAATTTCATGAACCACCTATGGATGCAGGGTGTCCCTCCTGCCTCATTAGCAGAGTTCACGCTCAACGCTGGAGGTGTCGACTACTACGATGGTACGTACTCTCAGGCACTGTGCGTGTCCTATCCTGACTGTCGAGTTTAGTTTCCCTCGTCGACGGATACAACTTGCCGCTCGCTATCACGAACACTGTTGTTTGCGGTATTGCGGACTGCCCGGTCGACCTCGGCCCGAATTGTTCGTACTGACTTGTCTCCCCTTCATCGAAATGATTGACTGCAGTACTTAGGTCCTGCACCCCTAATTGGTCCCTTTGACTCGACCGGCTTCCCCGTTGGATGCAAGAGTGCTTGCGAGGCTAACCTGGACGGCAACCCATGTGGGTGATTCCCATTCAGCGAGGGATTTCCTAACTTACACCTCTCTAGCCAACTCGCACAACTGCTGTACCGGCCAATACAACACCGCTGCAACCTGTCCTTCCTCAGGTGTTGAGTACTACAGCTACTTCAGTGCGTACATGTCCATTATCGACGACAGGATATGTTTTGTTCTGACAACACGGCTCCATGACAGAGGGCAACTGCCCGAACTCGTACTGCTATGCTTACGACGAGTCGAGCGGCACGGCGCTCTGGACTTGCCCCTCCAACCTTAACGCCGTGTACACTATCACGTTTTGCCCTTCCCCCTCCCAAGTTTAAGACGAAAATCAGACTGGGGGAAGGGGAGGGGGGAAGAAGCCATTAATTCTGTTTTCTTGTTAGGTTTCTTTGGTTTATTGCTTTTCGTGTATTGGTGTACTGCTTGGAAATTTATATGAGGTTCCTCCTCTGATTGCCCATGTGCAAGTTTGTAGCCGCTAGAGCTGTAGTGGATAGCCACGAATCGCACCGACAAAGAGCATCAGATGTACCTGATTGTATGTACGCATGCTCGATCTCGTCGACTGAAATCCTATTCTTAGATCCCACTGACACCGCGGTTCCGAATTGTGCAGTTCCGAATCGTCTGAAACTTTCCTCGTGATACGCCACATTCTCAGTGAAAGGTAACACTGATCGCAATGTATCTCTAGCTATATGAAGTAGGCATATTGAATCTGGTCGGCGATGTCCCACTCAGGTGCCAGACTCAACGCACAGCAAATCGGATGCTCAGTGAAGTGATCTTGGTGTGCCATACTGCTCGTCTAACAAAGCTCACGGGAATCATTGACGACTTCTCGGTCCCGGTCAGAAACCTGTTTGGCCATTTAGGATTGAGTCGTGCAACTATTGCTACCACCACAGGAGCAGGGGCGCCCCGGCGCCAGGTGTTCTTTTTCTTGCGATCAACTGTAGCAGCGAGATAGTACCTGACACCCATATCAGCAGACGCATTCCGCACCGAGGGTCCGGTGTTTGGACTCTTTAAATGAGCCATCTTGATTGTTCCCTTACCGACTACCAAAAATATCCCCGTCACTCTCGCAAGATTTGGGCACGAAAGGAGACGAAATGGCGCCAAACAAATGAACGCTGAGCATTATTCGAAATGGACTCAACAGAGCGAGCTCCGTGATTGCAGGCCGTTCTCCATGCAGTCGATTTGATCTAGGAGTGAGTGGTCTGAACCTAAAAAGCGGGAATTTAGTTCTCGCAAGCGCCCCGGAAATGTCTGAACGCCGTGTGCGGGCCGGCATCGCCGAAGAGCATGGGATGTAGTCTGATGTACATGGCTCAGAAAGAGCTGTGACGATCACACATGACATTGCTCCTGTTGGTAGATCCATGACCAGAGGAGTTGAATCCTGACTGCTCGTGCAATTACTGTGGGTAGTACATTTAAGCAAAATTAGCGTACTTCTTCCAACAAAGTTGGCGCAAAGATCAATACAAGTGGGAGAGGAAACATTCTTCTGTGGGGTCATGTGTCCAAGAGAGGACACACTACTCGGCAGATTCCGCAGCCTTTAAGGCTATTTCAAAGGTGCGTAGGAGCAAGTCCCTCTCTTCCATACCCACGCTGATCCGCACCAACCCCTCCTCGATCCCATACTGTGCCGCCCATTCGAGCTCTGTATAGTGAGCAAGGATCGTATATGGGCATGCCAGAGTGAAGTTTGTTCCAAGACTCGGGCCTTTCTGACAGGGTAGTGCATCGAAGAAGGCCTTCGACGCAACTAACGATGTGAATGTGAGGGAAAACAGCCCACCATAGCCGCCCTCGGGGAGTTTGCATCGTAGGTAATTGGCAGGAGTCGTGTACTTCGGGTAGAATACTTCTTTTATGACGGCGGACGGGACGCCCCCGGTGGTAGAGCGTGAGCGCAGGAATTCACAGACAGCTTGAGTGTTGTCGTCGATGGTTCGAACACGCCGAGAAAAGTCACGCGAATTGCGTTCCATGAACAAAGCATCTTCGTTGAAGTACGTGTCTTCGTAGGTAGCCATATGACTTTTCAAGGCCGCATAGTGTCGTCCTTTCGGATTGAGGACGAGGCTGAACGTCGATGTGAGTTATAAGTCGCGTCGGAACGCCGAAATTCCACGTACCTCCCGCCCATGGCATTGGATTCACCACTGAAGATCTTAGACAGGCTCGTAGCGACAATATCTACATATGGCAGGACCTCGACGTTGATGAAGTTCCCGATAGTGTCATCAACGACCAGCAAAACATCGTATTTATCTGCCAATGCTTTAAGGCGGGGGATATCTGGTGAGCGCAGAAGTGGGTTTGATGGAAACTCTGTGAAGAGGGCAAGAACTGGGGGCTTCGTTGGATCTATACTGGATTCTTCCGCAAGGAGATTTTCCAGGGTATCGATGTCTGAGTCAAGCCCGCGACCAAAGAAATGAGCTCCTGGTCCCCATTTCTCCAGAATTTTGAGGGTGTCGATGTACGGAAATCTATGGGTCAGAGAGCTTAGCAGACAACCTTGCAAAACAAACAAACTTACCCAAAACAAACGCTTTTAGCTGGAGGCCGCGCTCGGAGGCAAAGCTGGTGGGCATTCCAAATCGCGGCCATCCCAGTGGAGAAAAGAAACACATCATCTTCGCTGACATCCTGAACACCTCTACTGCTAGGTCCGATCTCGACGTCCTGCGCGCCAGCGCAAGGTCCCTGCGGACTGTCTTGCACGTTGTCCTTTATAAGAACCCCAGCTATGCGTCTTCGAAGGGCACGCTTTGCGAATGCGGCAGCAGTAAGAGGTAAATTACGCCCATATCGCTCTTCAAGGTATGTGTTCTGATCCTTGCTCAACATATCCGAAGGCATGACGGTGCTCGATGGTTGGCTAACACCTGTCGATGGTGCTGGCTGTTTGACTGAGTAATACTTGTTGGAAGCCCTGAAAGGTGAACGAGTCGGAGTCGGCGAGCCCGGTGGCGATGCGGATGATTGTAGATTTTGTTTGTCTTGGCCGGGCAAAAGGGAGAGGCAATGCTCAGCGAACCGAGAGGAGATGCCCAGGCCAGTGTGCTGCCAAAATTGCTTTGCGATAGGAAAGAGATCCGCAGGAAAGAGCGCGATGTGCAATTCGGCACATTGTCGTGTCTGGGCAGCAGAGTCTTCGGGACAGATGAAGTACTGGGCAAGTCTGACGTGTGCTGGAGTTCCCGCAAGTGCAGCCCGGTTAAGTATGAATGTTCGACATTGGTCTGCAATATTTTTCGAGGGACATAACAGACACTTCTCCCCGTTCACCCCGAATTTTTGTTCACAGACATTGGCAAGCTGAACGGAATCAGGTCCAATCAAGGCGACCCTTGGTATCAGACGTACCTTCTGGATACTTAGATGTATGAAGAATCGTGGATATCCAGAAACCATCGAATCCATGACACGTTTGTCTCCCTCTTCATAATCGACATTATCTCTCCAAGTTGGAAGAGAAACGGATATGGCATGCTGGGTGAACGGTGGGACCGCGAGTCCAAGGGTTTCGCTTCCAACAGCAACAGCCGTAGCCATTATATATGCGATTGTCCGATGATGTGCAGAAATGAGGTTCGATAGAGGGTATATGTGATGGATGGAGCGACAGGTTATCTCGACTTACATGACTCACTTGCCGAAAAGGGAAGAGTATCGGCACAATGTTTGCACGCTCAAACTTCAACTGGATCACCACCATGATTACTTTTTGCACCATGCAAGCACTTATCGGATCTTATTACGTCCACTGAAATCCGTTTAGTACTTGTCGACGAGTTCCAGATCCATGTCTTCCGGGCTGCGGTTCACCCTTTACAGACTATGTACCGCGCTCAGGTTCCACATCTAGTTTTCAACTGATCAATTTTTCATCAGGAACCAAACGAATTATGGTCCATCAATTATTCGATGGTTTTGCGACGCTTCTTGCGCCGAGTGCACTGTAGCGCCGAAGGATACCCAAAAGTGGAGGATGCTGATCCTTCTGCATCCTTGGATGGCTATGTGGCGAAAACTCTGTGCCGCATGTCAGAGGCGAGGCGTAGGCATTAAAGACGAGGGTATTCAGTTGATATTTCTCGGTCAACCTCACTTTCTGATTCCATCTCCCTCTCCAGCGCGCCAATTGATGTCTTCTGATCTCCGCATTCTCCCTCCTGATGATTCTGGTCCATCCCTCCTCGGAGCACTCTATTCGATGTTTACTGGAGGCTGGCAGGGCATGATGGACAGTGTAGTGAATAGAGACCCCAAGTTTCCACCGCTGGAAGTACTGCCCTGTGCCAACGTCAATGTAGAGAAACATGCCGCTTGCGAAAAGCCAGGCAAGCTAGCCTGTAGTTCCTGCAAACTAGTATCATACTGCTCCAAGGTATGGAATCGTTGTCGGTGTATTGTTAAATGCTAACTCACAGCGCCCGCAGGAATGTCAAAGGGCTCATTGGGTTACCCATAAATCAGGTCAGTGTCAATCTAGCTGTGAGACGAGACCGTCCTGAGCTCTGAGCAGATTGCAAGGATCCTGTCAGGTCGAGTAACTGGAAACCTGGTTGGGTTGTCGAAGGTCGTGAACCTAGTTTTATCCTCAAATCCAACATGTCGACAACTGAAGAATTTGCCAACCGATTCCAAGATAGGCTATCAATTGGCGCATCACTGTCTGTGTTGTTTTCGTTTCTGTTAAAATTGCAGAACACTGACATCTCCTGGCAGTTGGGGTAATGTCCCGGCTATGGATATTGTCAATCTACCAAATAACGAGAAGGACTCGAACACAGATTTGACACTTGCGTTCGCTGGTGGGTGGCTTGCATATAGGTGTTCCTCTTCACCTAACTGTGTTACAGCCTCGGGCGATATTCGAAACGTCGTCGCGACAATTAATGCCCTTGGATCAGATTATTCTGGACAACTGAACATCCTACTCAATGACCTTAATCCTTATATTGTTTCCCGCAACATTACTTTACTCTTGATCTTGGGAACAATACCAGATGAAGTTATCGCTGCAGATATAGCCCTCCACTTCTGGTACTCTGTTTTCATGCCTATGGAATACCGCCTCCGTATTCTGTCCATGGTGTCAACACTGTTGAAGCAAGGCAATTCTGCTGGCCCAATCGTCGCTCCTTTAGGTCCTCATTCGACGCTGACTTGTCTAGTCTCCTCCGACATCCGGAGGCTTTTGATGGAAAATGCTGGGCCGGCGATGTCTCCCGATCAAGCACAGATCGAGTATAAGCGCGTGAGGAAAGCCCCCTCTCGTGCCGATTTTCGAGACCGAATGTATATGGGGTTGAAACCTTCGCATCGCCTTGCATTCCTGGAGTATCGGCGATTTGGCATCGTACTCCCTTTCGGTGCCCTCAATGCTCATTGCAATGTACCCAACCCATCTCTTTTCTCCGACGGCGTGTGGCTACAAACTGATTTCGCAGATCCCCTTGAATCCTGGGAGTAAGTATCCGTTCGGTTGGAAATCAAAAACGAGCAGTGACACATTACCTTTAGCATGGATAGGGTCTTCTCTGCAGGAAAGGCGCACGGCGCTCAACCCGAAGATGTCTATGGGTGTCTTTACTTTTACCTGTCAGACCAACTACGAGCATTTGCTCGACAACTACGTCAACACCGCATCTCGTTCCATGTCTTCAACTCTGAAGCCTGCGCACTGGCACAGGGCATCGTGCAGGACAGGTTTGCTGAGTATGGTGTTCCATCCACCAGTCGATTCGACCGCATTGACGTGTCGAACATCATGGACCCAAACTACGTTGGCATACGAGGTGTGATGGATGCCTGGGGACCATTGCTCGCGAAAACCGACAATGCCGCTCTCACCGGGTACTTCATGAATTGGGTGGCGTTTGCAGAAAAAGGTCGTGTTGCGGACGCTGGTCCATCGGCGATCTCAGCCACAATGGATTTGATGATGAGGAGCAATCGGGTATGTTGACAAGTTGACCACCTTATCGGGACCATCCTTGCTGAACTTGCCACAAGCTTCGCCCCACTGTGGACCCAATGTTGGCCTTGTACCTCGCTATGAATGATATGGACGCCTTCTATGATGGTTCTAAGGCATTTTCCAAATTTTGGAAGGATCGTGGTGGTGCCGATGTCAAACTCAAGCTGAGGACAGTCCACAAGATCATCCCACATGTACGTGATACGGATACTTTACAAGATCCGTGCTGGACTCTGAGCGATGAACCCTGATAGCGGCTGGGAAGTGCTATCAATGCTAAACCAAGCGCTCTTCCCGACTTCGCCGATGATGAAACGTGGTATCGTTACGTGCGTTCAACCCATTTTATCAGAGTTCGACGAACCCCCGACGCCTATTTACTCACAGACTCGACTGATCAATATGACGTGGACGGAACGCTATGTCGAGTTGGGCCATGGCAAGGCATAGATTCTTAGTGTATCGTAGCGCTATACGCGCCAACCCCATTTCCCCTTGCAAAACTACATGTGATAGTTACAATAACTTTTATTGATTAGTGAACTGGTCAGCGCTTACAGTGTATCAAACAACATTTTACGGAGCCATGATCACAGCGCGTCGAAAACGGCTTGTCAAAAACACTCGATGGGCGCCTCTTCCTTACGGCAGATCTGTAGATCCGCCTGTAGCACTAGTAAATGTCCACCAACCCTCCCCATTTTCTTTACTCGCCAGCATGACCAACACCCCTCCAGCCTCCACCCCCAGGGTCCGACGTCCAAGGAACACCAACACGTCACCCAGCTCGAGACCAAGCCCAAATCCAACACAGACAACACACAAAATGGTGACAAGGTGTTCACCGTCTCCCACCTGCACGCGCCAACTCCGAATTGGCATCCCCCACCGGCGTCCGTGCGCAGCCTGTTGCCCCTTCAAAACGGTGGTCCAACAGCGCAGACAGCCGCAGCAGTCAGGAGCGTCCATACTACACCGGCACCCGCGCCGAGACGGAAACGGACCAACTTGAAATGGGCCCGTCAACCGCCCTCTCAGCGCATCACCGAAGGAAGTCTCTGACGAAAGCTCCGATGCCAACCGCAATTTCGGCTGCCTCACTGTCTGGGTGTCACATTGCCTTGGTCTGTTACACCAACTACAAACCAGGTCCAGGTCTGTCTGTTGCTCGATCTTCACACAGGAACTCGTAAACCAGAAAAATCGGGACGACCATATCATTCGCTTAGCAGACACAACGAGCGACGTCTTGCAAATGACGTTCGTTCATGACGCCGAGCCCTTGAAGGCATTCAAAGAGTATATTAAGGCTATCGCGCTTCTCATCCCCTTCGGTCAGTCACCGCTGGTTTCATAGTATCACACTGATTTTTGTATCTGGGGATTCGGATGGCGAAGTACATGATATCGGTACGAGGATTGCTGGTTACCAGAACAAGTTCCAAGAGCTCAAAGACGCACTCGTGGAGGGAGTTGCAGACCAGACGAGGGTCATCGTCGTTCGCACGATGAATGTCGTGACACACACCGGTAGGTCCAACGTCTTGGGACTGCAGTCAGACGTTCATGGACCTTGAATACAGCGGCATTGATTGACCTGAACGACATGCCATATGTGTTCAGCGCTAGGTTTGGACGGGAGACGGGATGCCTACCAGGGACGTGCAAGTCTTTCCTCCGAGAAATTTGTGACCTTCTCAACAATCCCGGCGGAGATGCCCTGCCAGTGTGCCTCGTGACTGACGTCGGTGGATCGGGCTGGTCTGCGGTGGCTCACTCGATCGCTCGACTGTACGACGGGCAAAAACGGCCGGGTTCATCATATTTCTTCGCCAGGACCAAACCACAACCCGAATGAAAATGTGGATACAATTGGGCCGCAATCGTCGTCAAGAAACCTCATCGTTTTTCACCATCTGCCTCGCCATAGCCTTACATCCGCTTCAAATCGTCCAACACCCGACCGTCCGGCGTCAGTCCCCTCTAGCAATAAATGCGAGTATGACTTCATATGTGAAGCACTTGCGCCCGATGTCATACTTACCAACCCTGACCCATCATCTAGACGACGCCCGTCTCTGCACTTCCAGGGCCTTTTGATCAACGAGATGATCCTTGAAGCCTCAACTATTGACCCCCATCCTCGCGGAGGGCCTCAATCCCCATGGGCCGTCACACCATCCATTCTGCAGTTCTCCTGTCCAGGTGATTCGCAACGTGCTTCGCGACATCCAGCGCCCATACCGGTTGAATGCGCCGCCCCGGGTCTGCCTCCCTCTCCACCCTCCTCTCTACCAACCCGTGACCGCCATCTTCCTCGGCTTCCTCCGTGAGTCTGCAGAGGACTTTCTCAGGAGAAAAAATTATCGTAGCCGTCATCGCCATACCCTCCTGGTTCGGTGATGTCAAGACAGGGAGAAGCTAGGCCGCCGACAACTTATTTCGACCTTTCGCATCTAATGATGGTTTCCACTGCGGAAAAGCGCGCACCTTCGAAGATGTATAGTATCTACAGCGCAGGCGGTGGACCATGAAGGCCCGTGGCTTAAACTCTTCGTACGAACTTGAACCCCAGCAATACACTCCGCATAGGGTTTGTACCACCTTCTCACTGTGTCAGTATTACTACATAGTCCTCATGAGGTGTGAGAAGTTCCTGCAGGTCCATTTGCTTGCATTGGTACGTTCCTGCCTGAGAACGAGAAAACCCTCCCACACTACCATGGGAGTCGGAGATGCAGTCCAGGTGCTTCCATGTTGTTTTCGAGAATCCTTTGGGATGGTCCCGAACTGGAATTCTTACAGCCTTTAGGTAGGATAAGGCTTCCAATCCTCCCATGTCAGCTACCGCTGATCGATGTTCGTCTCTAGGAAGGTAAACACGTTTTATTCCGTTTAGTACTTGTTGACAAGTTCCAGGTCCATGTCTTCCGAGCTGCAGTCCACCCTAGTCTACTCAGGTTACGCTCAGGAACCACATGGTGGCCCATCAATCATTATTCAATGATTTTACGACGCTTCTTGCGCCGAGCCGAGGGTGCTGTAGTGCTAAAGGATACTAAAAACTGGAGGGGGCTGATCTTTCTGCATCCTTGGATGGCTACGCGGCGAAGATTCCGTGCCACATGTTAGATACAAGGCTTAGGTAGGTATAAAAGACGAGGGTATTCAATTGAGCTTTCTTGGTCAACCTCGCTTTCTAACCCATCTCTTTCCCCAGCATCCATCGGTGTCTTTTGGTAGCCGCATTCTCCCTCCTGACAATTCTGGTCCACCCTTCCTCGCAGGACTCTATTCGATGTTTGCAGCAGACTTACAGAGTATGATGGACAGTGTAGTGAATAAAACCCCTGAGTTTCCGGCGTTGGAAGTACTCCCTTGTGCCAACGTCAATGTGGGTATACATGCCGTTTGCGCAAAGGCAGGCAAGCTAGCGTGTAGTTCCTGCAGACTAGTATCGTACTGCTCCAAGGTATGGTATCGTTGTCTGAGTACTGTAAGATGCTAATGCAGCGCCCGCAGGAATGTCAGAGGACTCATTGGGCCATCCATAAGTCAGGTCAGTGTTAATCTAGTTGTGAGACGAAACCGTCTTGAGCTCCGAGCAGATTGCAAAGATCCTATCAGGTCGAGTAACTGGAAGCCTGGTTGGATTGTCGAAGGTCGTGAACCTGGTTTTATCCTCAAATCCAATATGTCGACAGCTGAAGAATTTGCAAGCCGTTATCAAGATAGGCTATCAATTGGCTCGTCACTGTCCGTGTTATTTTCGCTTCTGTATCACAACCGCTGACATCCATCTCCTGGCAGTTGGGGTAATGTTCCAGCTATGGATATTGTCAACCTACCGAATAACGAGAAGGACTCGAACACAGATTTGTCGCTTGCGTTCGCTGGTGGGTGGCTTGCATATAGGTGTTCCTCTTCACCTAACGGCCTTCCAGCCTCGGGTGATATTCGACACGTCGTCGCAACAGTGAATGCCCTTGGATCAGATTATTCTGGACAACTGAACATCCTACTCAATGACCTTAATCCTTATACCCTATCCCGCAACATCACGTTACTCTTGATCTTGGGAACAATACCAGATGAAGTTATCGCTGCAGATATAGCCCTCCACTTCTGGTACTCTGTTTTCATGCCTATGGAATACCGTCTCCGTATTCTGTCCATGGTGTCAACACTTTTGAAGCAAGGCAATTCTGCTGGCCCAATCGTCGCTCCTTTAGGTCCTCATTCGACGCTGACTTGCCTAGTCTCCTCCGACGTCCAGAGTCTTTTGATGGAAAATGTCGGGCCTGCGATGTCTCCCGATCAAGCACAAATCGAGTATAAGCGCGTGAGGGGGGCCCCATCTCGTGCCGATTTTCGAGACCGAATGTATATGGGGTTGAAACCTTCGCACCGCCTTGCATTCCTGGAGTATCGGCGATCCGGCATCGTACTCCCTTTCGGTGCCCTCAATGCTCATTGCAATGTACCCGACCCATCTCTTTTCTCCGACGGCGTGTGGCTACAAACTGATTTCGCAGACCCCCTGGCATCCTGGGAGTACGTATCCGTTCAGTTGATATCAAGAATGAGCAATGACACATCACCCTTAGCATGGATGAGGTCTTCTCTGCAGGAAAGGCGCACGGCGCTCAACCCGAAGATGTCTATGGGTGTCTTTACTTTTACTTGTCAGACCAACTGCGAGCATTTGCTCGACAACTACGTCAACACCGCATCTCGTTCCATGTCTTCAACTCTGAAGCCTGCGCACTGGCACAGGGCATCGCGCAGGGCAGGTTTGCTGAGTATGGTGTTCCATCCACCACTCGATTCGACCGCATTGACGTGTCGAACATCATGGACCAAAACTACGTTGGCATACGAGGTGTGATGGATGCGTGGGGACCACTGCTTGCGAAAACCGACAATGCCGCTCTCACCGGGTACTTCATGAATTGGGTGGCGTTCGCGGAAAAAGGTCGTGTTGTGGATGCTGGTCCATCGACGTTCACAGGCTCATTGAATTTGATGAGGAGGAGCAATCGGGTATGTTGACCAGTTGACCACCTTATTGGGACCATCCTTACTGAACCTGCCGCAAGCTTCGCCCCGCTGTGCACCCAAAGTTGGCCGTATACCTCGCCATGAATGATATAGACGCCTTCTATGATAATTCGAAGGCATTTTCCAAATTTTGGAAGGATCGTGGTGGTGCCGATGTCAAACTCAAGCTGAGGACAGTCCACAAGATCATCCCACATGTATGTGATATGAATATTTTACACGATCCGTACTGGACTCTGAGCGCTGAACCCTGATAGCGGCTGGGAAGTGCTATCAATGCCAAACCGGACGTTCTTCCCCACTTCCATGATGATGAAACGTGGTATCGTTACGTGCGTTGAACCCATCCTATCAGAGTTTGGCGAATCCCTGACGCTTTCCTTCAATTACAGACTCGGCTGATCAATCGGACATGGTCGGAACGCTACGTCGAGTTGGGCCACGGCAAGGCATAGATCTTTAGTTCCACGGGCGGTGTCCTACCGTACATAGTCCAGATACCTCCGTGTTCCCGAGAATCATTTTGGATGGTTCCGCACTCCCTTGACGACCGTGAACTGATTCTTCAATGAAATACTTCTTTGAATTCTTAGGACCGTTAGCGCCTTTTGAGACTAAGTTGACGCCAAGTCCTGTATGAGAAGGTTCCCGCACGAGCTACCGCTGATCGATGTTTGTCCCTAGGAAGGCTTCCTCATGAGGATTTAGGGGTCTCACTAGTGTGAGTTCTCCGGTGTTGCCGTGATGATCGGCGCTAGCGGACACCTATTTAGACCTCGCGCATGGCACCCATGACTGATTCTAGCGAACTATCCTCGTCTGCGGAGCGTATGTTCACTTCCCTCATCAAATCAAACGATCCGCTGGGCGTACTCGCGGCGTCCGATTGCGATGCGCTGGGCAATGCGATCGAGGACACCGTGATGCCGCTCACGTTCCCGCCTCTCGAGGCATTACCTTGCGCAAACCTTTGCTCGAATCCTGGCAAGTTACCTTGTGGTAGGTGCAAACTGGTGTCATACTGTTCGCAGGTAAGACCCGGGTTGGGACATCTGTCCCCGATCAGTTAACGGTGATATCTTGAAGAAATGTGAGAGAGAACACAAGAGTGTTCATAAACGAAGTGCGTCCTACTCCCTGCGTACGACCGGAAGCCGATTAGTGGCAGATTGTAATGTCCCCCCTGATTCGATCCCTGCCCGGGATGCTGGCTCTCGCGACGACAGTCAATGTTCCTTGAAATCGCCTTCCCTGCGGGAAGAAACCTCACAGGTGGCTCCGATGCTGTTCGCTTTAGACTTCGTAGAGACTGTTCGCCAACTGATCAACTATGACCTAGGTCTGGAAACCTGCCTGCAGTAGACATCCTCAACCTCAAAAATAACGAAAAGGACAAGACAAGAGATTTTTCTCTGGCTTTCGCTGGTGAGTCACCCTCTGGCGTTCCTTCCCCGTCCTCAAGAGTCGTCTTTCCAGCATCCGGGGATCTTCGAAACGTCATACGCACGGTCAACGCACTGGGGTCTGACTATACTGGCCGTCTCTGCATCTTGCTCAACGATACCTCAAAGACCATCGTGTCGCGCAATATCGTTTTACTCTTAATCCTTGGTGCGATGCCCAACGAAACGGTCGCCGCCGACGTCGCACTCCATTTTTGGTACTCTGTCTTCTTACCAGAGAAGTACCGCCTCCGTATCCTCGCAGTGCTGGCGTTGGTTTTGCAACGGCACACCGACAAGACAGAGTCTCTCTCTGTCGGTCTGGGTCGACGTGCGAAATTGACTTGTCTGGTGCCTCGGGAGATAACAGACCATCTGTTGTATGCTGCAGGCCCCACCCTGTCAACGTCACAAGCGCGAGACGAATATGAGCGCGTCTACGCAACGTCAGCTCGACTGGACGCCAGAAATCGAGCGCTCGCGGGGGTGAAACCTTGCCACAGCCTCGCGTTTATGACGTTTTGGCGATCTGGGGTTGTCCTCCCTTTCAGCGTCGACAGCGACCACCATACGGTGCCCAACGCCTCCTTGTTTTCGCCAAACGGTACCTGGCTTCACGATAGCGTCGAAAACCCGCTTGCGTCTTGGGAGTACGTCGAAAACGTCCTGTTTCGCCTGCTACATTGACAAGTCGTCATTTGCGTCGCAGTCCCAACGAGGTCATCAAGTCAGGACAAGCATACGGGGTGCAACCCGAAGATATATACGGCTGTCTCTACTTTTTCCTCTCCGACCAACTCCGAACGTTTGCGAAACGCATCCGCGAACTCGATGTCACGTTCCACGTGTTCAGTACTCCCGCGCATATGCTCGCCCAGGACATTACGGGCAACCAGTACTCCAGATACGGCCTCACGCCGCGCACCCGATTCGACCGTATCGACCTCGGCCACGCGCTTGCGGACGCTGGGTATATGCGAGACGTGTTGAAGTCGTGGACGCCTTTGTTGGCGGTGGGGGATACGGCTGCGATCATCGGTGTGTTCTCCAACTGGACCCACGTCCAAAAGGACGGGAGCGTTGCCGGAGCGGACGACGCCGTCGTCGCTGCGATCGTTGACAAGCTGATCAAGCTAGGCAGGGTGACCACTTTTTCCCTCCAGTCGTGACGTCACATTCACGCGATCTACTATGTATCACACGCCGATAGGTGCCACCCGGGACGACGTTGGCGGACGCGATGGTCACGGACACACCGCAGCTGGACGCCGCGCATGACAACTCGAAAGCGTTTTCTAAGTTTCTGAAACGCAGCGCGCTCGGCGACGCGTGTCGCGAGATGACGCTCAAGCGTCGACTGAGACACAAAATTCTGCCTCAAGTGCGTCGTGACATGGTTCGGACCAACCGAGCGCTGGGTCTATTGACATGCCGACAGAGGATTCGGATGCCGATCGATGCGAAAGCGTCGGACTTGCCTCATGTTCCGGACGACGAGACGTGGTATCGTTATGTGTGTTGTTTTGCATTCGTAGTGGACCGTTTTGTTGATCGAGCGACCCGCAGGTCACACTTGCCAAGGTGTTGTTTACGGCGCGTTATGTGGAGCTTGCTCGTGCGGTGGTTCCGTAGCGGCTCGTGAGACTATGCATCACCTACCAGAACTCTGTTCGCTAGTCAGCTCGTCTTTATGCATGTATGATAGCTGGTTTTATACTATGCCCCGAAAAACCCGAGACCGGTTGCTTGATAGGATCGGGACAGGCGCCAGTGTCAGATCTTCGGACGTCACCCAGGCCTACTAGGTTCACAAGATCCATACTTGCAAGAGTCAGAGCAAAGGTTCCAACCAGTGTAAGACGTGGTACGTTGGCAGCAAAGTAATAGTATACAATAAGGTAATGACGGTTAGATATAAATGTAAACAAAACTATACAGTACATGTTGAACGTTGTTTCCCCATCACAAGGCCACCTCTGAAAACTTCAATTCTCTGCTATAAAATGCCATGGCTCTCTCACACTCTTCGTCGAAATCCACGCTAAAACCTGAATCTGCCACGAGCATCCCGTAATCATCATCTTCGTCGTCATCCTTACCGTCCTCGTCATCTCCAATAGTAAACCGAAAGATCCGTCTGGGAGGCGACGGCGGGGTTGCCTTGGACTCGAGAGGGACTTCCAACTTTATGGGGATATCAAGGGCGTCGCGTTTGGTGCGGTCGCGTTGAAAGAGACCGATCAGCACCTCCCATCTGGCATACCACGAGAATTCCCAGCCACAGAAACAGTTCCACGAAGGTTGACTGTGCAGAGACGACGCGCTCTTCAAAGGCTCCAGAGGGAGTCGACTTTTGGGGATTGGGCTATCGTCTGCGACGAGGGTGGAGTCGGATTCTTCGTCGTCTCCCGAGGTCGACGAATATGAACTCAACGTCGATGAGGACGTGGACGTTTGAACGGGCGCCGGGTTGTATGCAGACAGGGATGGTGCAGATCTCTTTTGCATATCGAACACATATAGCGTCTTGTGAAGCGTCCACAAAGGGAGCTTGAAAAAACAACGGTCGATATTGACACAGTATGGATCCCTCAATGCAGAGATATCCCCAACGCGGGGATAGATGGAAGCGTGGACGTCGTATTCGTATTTCTTAGGTGGGTGGTCTGCGAGTTCACGCTCCAGCCCTGACGGAGGGGTGCGCATACATGGTGGTAGGCTCTGTGCTCCGCGTGGACCGGCGGTAGCGAGGCCCGTATATGCGTTGTTTGTCTCGGATTCCTGCGTTGGTGCCTCGCCCTGCTCCATGCGCGACTGCCATTCTGCCCATTCTTCATGTCGTGAATTCCAAAGGGTTTTTTGTTGGAGAAGGGCACTACGGGAGAAACCGTGGTGAGGGTAGTTGAGTCTCTGCGTTGCGTTGCGGGACGGCGGCATGGATTCTTGTACATCGACTTGGAAGTGTACCGAAGGCGGGCGGACTGGTATTGGAGCTCGAGACTCGATGACGACCTGGTCCATCGGGTCGTCTGATGGTGCGAAGAACGTGTCGTGGGTGTGTGAATCCGTGGCTTGTGGTGGATCATCCTCCACAATTAGGAGACGGGGTAGAGGGGCAATGTCGACCGCGGAGGGCTCTTCTTCAATAATTGCATACAGGCACTCGTCACGAAAGGAGGTGGAGGCCCAGTCCATCCCGTGCGTTGGCGAGTCGTCGCCGTCCTCCAGGTCTTCCATGCAAAAGTCAAGACGGCTAGGAGAGCGGAGAGGGGTCGGCGGTTCATCCGAGTCGTCTGGCAAGGACGATGGCGTGGAGCACGAGCAGTCCATGAAGGCGCGGGGGGGATAAAAGGAAGAAAAGAGAGACACTCTGGGCGTATTTTATGTGCGCGTCAAGGTCAAGTCTAAACACCGCAAAGCAACGCGACACGCTTAGTCACGTGGATTGGCTTTCCTCGGTGGACAATAGCGAAAAAGGACCACTCGGGGTCAACAATAGAATATATGGGTACAGACACACCGAGAGTCCCCTTTATTTTTTATCAAACCTCAGGGTCGTCTTTCGCATCTTCTCAGAGTGTTCAGAGAACGGCACTATGTATCCGCCCAGAGACGCTACCAGTCCAATCCTCTGATCCGCAGTCGTGTCGCTAGCCGGCGGTGGAGGGACGACCTGGATGATTGATTGGGTCTCGACGCTGTGGATCTCGATCGTGCCATTGGGCAGGAGTGTCGTGATGTTCGGATAGTCCAGACCTGTCGGTATCGGTCTGTTCCGTTTGAGGAGCTATCACATCACCACTTACAGATGGAGAGCGGGTGACTCGGCCATTCTAGGGTTCCTCTGACAGGATCACCCTCCCCGGTGATAAAGACACCGAGGGTAGTTGCGCCAGTCCACGAGAGCAAGAGAAACTCGTTCCCACCAACGACCACGATGAATGGCTTAACCGGCGCTGGGTCGTCCGCCTGCTGGTTAACAGGAAGCACGGGGAACATCTGAGCAGTCTGCAAGTCGATGATGTTGTAATATTGGCTGTCGGCGACACAGAGGTATTGGCCCGCACGTCGCGCTAATAGAGCTCCCGGTTGGAACGGGATTTCCTACTTCAGGTCAGTGTCATTGTATTTTCATCGAGTGGACCCAGACCAACCCTGGAGTAAACCAGACGGTCTTCGTATAGGCTATACAGTGCGATGGCATTGCGCTTTATGACGCAAAAGTCGACTGGTTGCAACTTGCTCGGGATGTCGTGTACCGTGGGTGTGACCCGCGAAAGATGGTGCTGGTCGACAGCAAAGGTCTCTACATGGCGAATGGGCTTGACATTGGGCACGGGATCAAGCGTAGGCAAAGTATAAAAGTGGATTTGACGATCTTTGAATGTATGAGTGGCGACGAGTGAGACAATAGTGTCCGCGTACCGGACAAGATCAGCACACGGGACATATAAGGGATGAGCACGAGTTCATCGATGGGTTTTGCATTCGGAAGGCTCTGACGTGAGAGCAGAGAGTAGGCGTCTGGCTGCGGGCGCAAGGCAACGTGACACGGTGCAGTCGGCGGTGCAGCAGACTGACCTTGGTGGGATCCGGCTCAGCCTGGAGGGCGTATCGGAGCAGCTCGCCGGTTGTGCATCCGACGTAGACCTCGGAGCCTGAATGAGATGGGTCAGGTGGACGACGCGGGTGTGTTGTGCATACCGAGGGCCTGAGCGCAGGAGACGTCGCCTGCTGATATGGCGGGTACGAGGGGTTGTGTGAGGTAGGGCGGCACGTCGAGGTCGGAGGACATGGTTTGGGTACGTAAACCTTTCCAGACGCCAGCCAGTCATGCACACATCCCCTCCCCGCGGCCCCACTTTACTTCCCATCTCACCTGAGCCTGCCCCTCACCCGCACCACCATCATGCAGCCCATCGCCATCGCACAACACCGAAGAGCCTCCATCTCCGTCGCACATTCCAGAAGCCCCAGTGGCCGCGACTCGCCGGCAGCACCGGGCCCAGACGCAGAGAAATGGGTCGAATCGTGGGCGCACGTCCATGCCAGAGGTGGATCGCCGCCAACGTCTCCATCAGCGCGTACTGACCACTCCCCGCGCACGCAGATCTCATCGACTCTCGCATCGTCGCCGTAGACGCGGACTGCACCGTAGAAGACGCCTGTGATGCAAGTGTGGCTCTCGGTCTCTGCTGTCCTTGCTCATGCATCCTTAGCTGCTCCTCAGAGAAGGTATCTCGTGTCTGGCAGTCAAAGCACTGCCGGGCGCACAAACGACCTCCCCGTTTCTCGGCCTCTTTGATGTGCGCGTCTACGTCTTCCGATTGCATCCTTCTCTGACAATGATCTAGTTCTCTGACGTAAACGCATTCTTGACCTTGGCCGCCACCCGCCACACGATTCCTCCCCACGAGCTCAAAGCAAACTCCCGCGCAGACCAGATCATGTCTGCAGCCCGCTCTGGTCGTGTTCCTGTCCACCTAGTTAGCAGTGTGTATCTTGATTCCCCACCCTCCCCGATCTCTGATCCGCGACAGACTTGTCCGAGAAGAACTTTCTCGAAATTCTCCCCTACGAAGCAACCATAGTATCTTTATTGGCTGTTTTCGCCCGTGGGACACACAGGGGTAGGTAATCTCAACTAACAGCGAACCCACGCTCAACGCACACATAGTACTCGTGTGCTCGCCCTCTCCGTCCAACACGTATCTTGGCATGGCATCTGACATGGGCCTTCTATCGTGGTTCTCCGCCTATGCAGAACGAACGCCTGCGTTCCAATCTTACCTCATAAACTCACTTTACGCACTGACCCTTCCTTCCCTTCATATGTACTCCTCGGTCGTTGCAACTTCTAGCACAGCTCAGGTCCTCGATGTCATGCGTCTCATGAGCGAGCAAGGCGTGAGCAGTGTCGCCGTCATTGATGAAGATTCGGGGACGTTGTTGAGCGCAGTCAGCGTCACTGACGTTGGCAAGGTACGACGACCCACGCTTATCGCTTCGATATTGATTCCTTCCTTGTAGATAGTGGTTCCTTCCCAAAGCAACCACATACTTTCCACGCCCGTGTACCAATTCATCGCGCAAATTAAGGTTTGAGCGCTGTTATCCCAGTCTGGATGCGACGTTGACGCCAACATAGGAGCCCGACGGGCTGACGGACGGGGTCGACAAATATCCAGGTAAGGCGCACCCCCCATCCATCCAACTAGAACACCGACGCTATCGCTTGCGCAGTATACGTCGTACTCCCTACAAGCACGCTTTCGTATACCATCCAGAAGCTCCTTGCCAGTCCGTCTCCTCCTCGCTTCCCATGCACGTCTTTTAATCCACACCCATCCCCGCAGCCAACTCGCACCGGCTCTTCGTCACCGACACCGACCTCTTCCTCTCTACCTCCCCTTCCCACTCCACCTTGGGAAGCGGAAACCTCTGCGGCATCGTCTCCATCGTCGACAGTGAGTCGTTCGCCCTCGCCCTGCCCCTCCTTTACTCACCCCCTTTTTCTCGACCAGTTCTTTCCCTCTTTGCACGCATCGCCAACATCCCCGACGTCGACCCGACACAGCGGATGCGCCACCGACGCGCTTCCTCCTCGTCCTCCCAATCCTCCCGCTCGGCGCTCTCACGCGATGTTTCCGCCAGATCCCGCTCGAGCAGCCGAACGAGCATGCGTCTGAGTGCGAGCCCGCGCATCGTCGCGACCACCGCGGATAAGCGCAACTCCATCTCGAGTCTGGATGCCTTTCAGTGGTCAGAGCTTGTCTCGCCTCGAAAGGATGAGCATAAATGATGCGGTATGCATTCACGTTTTTGGTTCAGCATGCTTTGGGATGCTGTCGTTTCACGCCTCGTGTCATTCGACTGTACTGCAGATGGGCGCTACACGCACTTCACACTAATCCAAGCCCATCGATTTCATATGGATTGTGTCGTTACTAAGCTTGAAATGTATCCTTTCACCTCAGATAGCTCACGAGAATAAAACGCGTCACAAAGTTATGACAATGGTCATTTTGAGAGACATACTTGGGGAAACCCCGATGACAAACGTGAATAATGAAAAAATGCGTACAAAGTGCATGCGCGTCGCTACACGAGTGAAGGAAAACAATCTCTAAAGTATGGATCTAGGACATAAGATATTAACCGAGAGAACATACGATAATATGAAAGAACCGGGCACGAGCAACACAACTATTTCGCGTGTCCGTTGTCATTCTGCGCTGCGGCTCTGACCTCGTCCTTCTTGGCACCGATGGCCTTGGCGAGGTCTCCGATTCTCTGCGAGAGTTTCTCGAGCATCGGCCGCACACCTTCCCTCACCTCCTCGGTGACACGGTGGACCTTATCGCCAACTGACATGTCAGGGGTTGTGACGATGTCGCGCAAATCTGTAATGGTTTTGGAGATGTCTGGATAGGTTGATTGAAGCGTGTGTGGCAGCGCAGCGGTAGACTGTTGCAGCTTCTGCAACTCCTGAATCATGCTATCCGAGAGTGAATGGATCCGTGTTTGAGCGCCGGTGATAGACGCCGAAGCGAGCCCCTGAATGGAGTTGGCGGTGTCGATAGCCTTTTGACTGAATAGCGATGAGCCCACATAATGAGTGCGAAAGACACGTTTACTCACACCAGGACGCTTTGTTGCTGAAGCTGTTTGAGATGCTCCGAAGAGTAGACATAAACATTGTCTTTGAGGTGCTTTGAGATGGCGTATGCGCGCTGGTACTGGTACTGACATTCCGACGAATTGGAAGTCGGAGAACTTGTGCCGGATTCGCTCCCGACTCTGTTCACGGCGCTCTCGAGATAATCGACAATCGGGGCTAATTTCTGCGGGGGCATGTTAGGCCTCGGTTGCAAGAGATCACGTGCCAGGTACCTTATCAATGCCCTCTGCAACCCCGACCGCGGGGGACTTGACGGTCTTATCAAACCGCTCGTTTGCGGACGATACGACGCTGTCGCGCCTTTCCCGCACATAGGTAACTACCTCTTCCGGTTTGACCTTGAAGGGGTAAGGGTACTTGTGCTCGATAACATCAAGTCCTTTGTTAGCGAAGCCATTCGCCGAGACAATCAGCGGTGCAAGACGGATTTGCAAGGGTTGGGAGAAGTTGTACGCGGTTTGCGTGATGACCTGAGCGGCGTGATACGGGGAGCGGGTGAGGAGGTTGGACGAGAGGGTTGAATGTATCTGGTCCAAAGAGGACGCGATCATAGGGATGGAGGCGACGCGGGTCAGCACGGTGATCTCAGGGACCTGTGATTGAGGTTGGGCTTGGGTGACGGCCGCCATGACAGGAGCTAAGAGAATGGAGAGGAGGAATGAAGATCTGACGCGACAGGATTGTGTTCATATACTTTTGCGGATTGACATGTGATTTTCGTGCAGCTCGCGCCTGTCACACAGTGTCACAAATCCACCTGCGCATGATGCCAGATATGATGCCCTCTAGATTTTCACGAGGATTAGTTGCCCGCAGTATCCGATGTCTGCTCATAAAGCCTGTTGAGACACTGACTCGTGGTTTCATGGTGGCGTAAAGCCAGCGGACAGCGGGCGCCGTGCGATAATCACAGATTAATCATTACCTTGGCGAACTAGTTGCGCCCACTGAAATCGGAGTGCCATCTAGACCCGCACCACATGACACGGTGGATTCTATGCGGCATTCACCCCCTGTTCTTAGGGGTC
This sequence comes from Xerocomellus chrysenteron, assembly GCA_038093415.1. NCBI lineage: Eukaryota > Fungi > Basidiomycota > Agaricomycetes > Boletales > Boletaceae > Xerocomellus > Xerocomellus chrysenteron. The sequence goes on from JBBPSD010000081.1 coordinate 50,401, forward strand.
GTAGACTCGAATGATTCAAACAATCACAGGAATGCCTGTAATCGAGGTTTATCTTTTGCTCCAAGTGATGTGATATTAACACACAAACCGGCTGATCGTCCCGGGGGTTCGGTGATGGAAATACCCAAATATCGATGTGATCGACGCCACGATCTGCCTTATCACGTCAGCTAAAAAGGTGGTCCATATGTGTTTTTCTAGTACAGTTATTCCGACTGCTAATCAAAACATTGGGACCAGTGATGATTCGGACAACTGCACTCGTAGAACATCCAGGGTCGTACATCTCAACTTTTTCGCGGCGCACTTGAGTGTTGGTCTGCGTTATCATCCTGTTCCAGTTCCTTACCACGCAATTTTAGTCCATTCCAATTCAGGTTCACCCCTTCCATACTCCTTGCCAGCCGCCTCAATCACGGCCTTAAATTCTGATACTCGCATTCTCCGCACTTGGCCAGTTTATTGAGTTTCGGTCGGAATCACATGGGGAACCTGTGATCAGTCACCGCTTGTCCGTCGAGGAGAGCCGCTGGCACCGTAGCGCCCTGACGTCCGCGTCCGAATCAATCCTCAACGTGCTGATACAGTCACGTCGTTGGTCGCATATGTCGTAATATCAACTGGGACTTGGGAGGTTCCAGTCATGAATGGGCGTATCTGGACTCATGCGAATGCTGCGGCATGACGCAAACTCGAGATGCTTGGATCAAGCCTCCCATCTTTAGTACCCGAGCGTAAACACAACATCCATGCGGGCAAATGGAGCTTGAACGCGACCCAGACGGTTGCGTCACCCGCTTCTTTCTTATATTTTACTGTGAATGTAACAATCCGGGTCGGAAGTGTGGGTTCGCACCGTGACACGAACTCCCGTAACGGCCGAGGGCTGAGATGGTTCGTTCGCTTGTTGCGCCTAATAGGACATGAGCGTTCATGACATGGACTGCCATCACTGGAAAGAGACACACGGCGCCCCCTTCCTTTCTACCTGCAGACCCTTGTCTGCTACTGGACGCGCCCTTGATCGGATGGCTCGCTTTAGCAGCCTTGGTATCGCCGTTACGCTATCACGCAGGATAAACAACGGAACAAACAAACAAACTGAACAACGGACCCAATTGACGGGTTTTGCAACCGTTCGCTGAGATGTTTCGTCAGATAAACCAAACACCTTTTTTCTGCCAAAGGAGAAGCCACTCACTCGCACACGTTGCGCTGCAGCCATCCTTGATGGTACTTCTTTTGCGATATTCGCTGTCAGCTGTGACTGTGAATTACAAAGATTGGCGGGTCGACTAGACTTTGTGGAAAGTTGATCTGGTGGTTGCGAAGCCTGGTTCCTGTAAGCCTTCTTGAATCTTGTCTGAAACCACCTTTTGGACACCGGTGCGACTCTAGGAGACTCGGCAGCATCATGATGTTTCTCTGGATATGACTCTGGAGAGGAGGTCATAGACAGGACCCCTGGCAACTGCGGTGTGGTCTGGAGCGAGTGCTCAACTTCGCGCGGCCCGGGAGAGGATGCCGGGGACGGTGGCTCAAGCGACGACGGCACGAAACCAGGAGGACGGTCAAATCATCACATACCTCATCATAGTCAAATAGGGGTGCGGGTGTACTAGACGGCAACTCAACCTTACGCCGTCATGAAAACCAGCGTCGAAAAGGAACGTATCAAATTCTTGCCTCGAGTAGATCATCATCACTGGCATCGCTCTGGGCCTCCGACACAGGTGGACTTGACGTTGTGGGTCGGTCCTAAGAATGAAGGAGTCAGTGTGACCAGGATAACAAACTCCTACAAGAGTCGAGTCTGGCGCTTCGTTGTCGCGGACTTCCGAGGCCGCTTGCCTTGTTGTTGTGACATATCTGTAGACCCTTCCGATCCGTGTCCTTCTTGAGTAGATACCTAAGGGAGATATCGATATCAAGAAGGGAAAGACAATATGTGACTTGTCCGGAAGGATGTTGTTGAGATTACGAATGGTACATAATATTCCCGTCGAATCCTCCCGTCGCAAGATAGCTGCAATCTATGGAGAGAGCAATCGACTGTATCCATTGACTGTCCTCGATGACTGGGCCAATCTGAGTGAGTGTCGATGTGTCCCAGATAAAACGTGATGGAACATCGTGAGAAAGTAGCGAAAACTTCCCATTGGCGGCCAGAGCGATAGGCGTGGCTTCGCTATTGTGATCCTGCGATTCAGCCAGTTGGGATCCGGGGGACACGTCAAAAGACTTGATTTTTACGACCGCTAGACGCAGCAAAAAATTGCTGCCCGTTATTCGACCACACAAGGGAAGGGATTGGGTTCCCCGAGGGTATACTGGCATTAATGGTTAGGAGTTGGTCACCGTTGCGACTGTCGAAGACGTGAATGGAGCGACCCCTGACCGCGGTAGCAATGCGTTCGCCGTTCGGGGAGAATGGGACTCCTGCGATATAACCGTTATCTTGGAGCGGGCCAACCAATCTCTCCCCGATAATGATGTTCCAGATGCTTGCTTTGTTGTCGCCTCCAGCAGCGGTGGCAAACCTGGCGGGGTCCGGTGATATGTCCACTGCATGCACGTAAGTAATCTGTGCCCTCCACTTCGACGGTCTTTCCCTGGGGTTTCGCGTCTCGTACGCTTGCCCCATTCCTAGTCCCATACACTATCCACCTACCATCCCTCGACACAGAAATGGCATTAGACGAGCTCATTCCCATTTGGTTTCCCACCTCTTGACCGTCTGCGACTCGCCATCGTCGAACCCCATCTTCTTTCTCGCTAAATAGTTGTTCAGAGTGGAAAGTGACCGAGTATATCACACCGTTGTTGGCACCACTTTCGATGACTATGGCCCCCTCATCTTACTGAAATTTCAGCATTGTACAATCACTGCCGAGAACTACTAGTACGCACTGGTCCTCGTTGACGACATGAGTTCTCCGCACTCGTAGGTTCCGCGGTGTCAGGCAAGTGTTCGGTTGAGTTGTGGTACACAAAGACTCGGAGTTGCTGTTGAGCCCCACAAATACGTTTCCTTTTTCTTCTGTTCACGCAGGTGCCTCGTGTCTTTGCCAGTGGCGCGTATTCTTACTCGGGTGTGACCAGTTACTGGTGCGCCGGCTCAGACTAAGGATCACTGTCATTGACGAACAGTGAAGCGGGTTGAATTATGGAGCGTTGAAGTACACCGGCATGTGACAGTATTGTTACTTTGCCAATGACCACATTGACCCATGATCCCCACTGCCATCTTCAGGCTCCTCCTCCTTCTGCCCTTTTCCACCGCCATCAAATTCACCCTCCCGCCAGCTAAAATCCCGACCGAAAAGTGTATAGTATGACACAGCCGATCCAGATTCCACACGCCCTCGTCATCGTCACCGCCAACGTCGGTCCTGGCCCCAGTCAACCCATCGACATCGACACCACCCTGTATACCTCTCCATAAAGGACACCAACGCCGAGACGCGCCTCACGGTCACCGGACTCGCCGAGGGCGAGATTAGCGTGTGCTTTAAAAACTACGTTGATCGTCTTCTGTGTGCTGTGTTGACGTCGTAGCGTTATAGGTTGAACGTGAACGCAGACAAGACGGAGATTTCACGGAACATGACGCGCACGATCGCCCTCGACATTGATATTGGAGCGGATGCCAGTGCGGTGGACTATAGAGTGTTTCTTGATCATAGTGTGTTTTTGTTTCGTATTGTTGGTCGCTCCCTTATCATTCCAATCTCGCAAACCAAGTGTACCACGTTGGAACACGTCAATCAACAATCTGAAACATGTGCTAGCCTCCGTCCTAAATAGGTCCACCTCCAAGATATCGACATTCGGAATATCGTTATGTACAACAGTAAGAAACATCCACGATCGCGTTTCACGACACAAACATTCCCCCCAGTGACCTTGTAAACAAGGTAACTACTTATGGTAGCAAACCTGCAATTTTGCAGTTATGCCTCGGATCAACAAAGGGGAGGAGTACCCTGTCACATTGATGAGTACATGTCGGCTGTCAACTTCAAGATCGGACTTACACTACAATCCCCACGTCCATTGACGTCGCGCGGCAAGTTCTCAGCTGGAAAGGCGCTGACAACGGCGAGCGCAGCCAAAGCAGAGATGACAGCAAAGAGAGAGAAACGCATTGTGATCAAGTTGAGAGTTGGAAAACTGGGGGTAAACTCGAGTGCTTGGTGGCCTGAGACAGTCAACAGGACGCATTTATACCGTTCGGTAAAGTGGTCAATGCACAGTATTGACTAACGGAGAAAGCATCTTATTCGGGTACTTGAGCCCGAACGCTGAATTTTCGTTCGAATTTTCGTGGAGGAGAACAAACAAAACAAAGTTCGAAATGGAGACTGACCCCAACGTTACTTATGCCCACTGCCTTGAGAGCGCCACTGGGTATGTACTCAAAGTTAATGCCTTTTGGCATCGACCATTTGACGAGCGACCGTACGTGAGAGGAGTCATTCACATTGTCGTTAGTTGGGTTCATCGCACTACCCATAGACTCTGGATACACTGACACAGTTATTGGATCCCTCACGAGATACGCGCACCCTGGTCGTCGCTTGTAGGGCATGGGCACTGCCAATCTACAGAGATAGTGTGCAACGTTATCGTTTGACAGGCCACATCAGAATTGTGGTAACGTTGTTCCGTGAAATATATTAGCAAATCCACTCTTTTGGCCTACTTACCTGCAGAGTACGAGTGTACTACTAGTAGCCTGCACAGATACATATCCATTCGGAGCTAAATGCATCGCCGGCGGATTTCTGTTAATGACGGCAACGGTGGCATGCTGTGCTGTTTGGTTAGTCTGCCACTCATAACCACACATTTTTCCTCGCGGCGGCGTAACGAACAATACCGGGCCTCAGGTTATGCCGAAAACATACTGAGAGGGGTTTCTAAGACCTGAAAGTTGACTCATCAGTCCGCCTGCTCGGGATCAGGAACTGCGGAAGTTACTAGAATGCATCGGCCGGCAACACAGCATAATAAGTGCGAGGCAGGACTGCGGTCCCGATGTGGCCGATACTATCCCAAGTTGACGGGGCTGTACGAGGGATGATAATCCTAGGGAACGATGAACATGATATACCGATACCCTCACGAAGTCTTTAGCATTCTGAACAAGTTCTCCCCGGTAATATGAGGATTACCGCCAAACGTATCGTAGAGGGAGTGACTCCTGCCCTTGAGCCATCAAGCGTCATGAAGCTGAACACTACGAGCGATGCGGAAGGACGTGGACTTGTGTTAATGACGGGAAAATGGCTGTCGAGTTTGTTGGGGTGCGCCTTTTTGAACACTGTGTACATCGGGGGTCGTGACCATAGTACAACGCTATGAAAACTGTCACAGCTCGTCCATCCATGAGGAGCGTCGGCGCCATTCGAATCCACGAAATTAGTGGCACCTAAGTTGAATCCGAAATTGTGACGTTCCTCATTACCCATATTCACACCTGGAGGCCTCGTCACTGAAGGCTTGAAGCTTGAAGAACAAGACCCTGAGTCAGTCACTTCGGCCGACGGCTGACCATGGTAGAATGCGAAATAACAGAGTTTACAGCCCATTACAGAACAATAGAGTGGTCTGGAAAATTTTGGCGTACCCAATTTGGTAAGCACTGTAGTTCATCGTACCTACTCCTTGGTCTCTTCGAAAAATGTGATAAACAGTGCAGTCGGGCATTGAAGAACTAAATGGCCTTCATGAGACCAGCCCCAACGCCGCCGTGCAGTCATTCTATTCAAATAAGACTCGTCAACGAACACAAGCTGATGGGCTTCCTAATTTTCCCCTATCCGTATCTTGCAAGCAGTGGCTCCTTTCGCTCGAGGGCTGCCGGGGTAAGGCGTGAAACAACAAAGATCCAATATGAGTCGCCATGCACAAGAGTACACGATATCATATGTGTTTTCGGCTGAAGCCTGTACGATTGAAACACGATACTTCGACATCACACACTGCACAGAGGGCAAGCTGCCACTTCTGAGATGTCAGGTCTTCGTTTGACCAAATCTTCTATTCTAATACAGAGGAGGCTTGAGAAACAACGATCGAAAAACTATTCTACTTACCATGACATAGAGAAAAGATACACGGATGTTCGACTTCACCGGTGCGCCTGTACAAGGTGTCGATCCGGAGCTGAGTCGACTTGGTTGCAACTCCATTCAGTGAGCGGATTTGGGGCTGTGAAAGGAGGTCATCTTCTTGCTGGGAAATCTCGACAACGATGTACTTGATTCATCGTTGGGTAGACGTAGATTCAAGCGAGACACAGACTCGGCCCACCGTGCCGAGAGCTTCCCAGATTCAAACTCCGAACATCTCTAATTTTGGGAGTGCCCTTCGTTCTGCAATGGTCCGTCAATTTGATCGATCATCACCGTCACATTTCACGACCGACTCAACCAGAGGGAGTTCATTCATACTCTGAATTGGACTAGACTACTTTTGGTGCATCACATGGGGTTTTGGAGACTAGAAGTATTATCTACGTACCTCTCTAACCCCACGCTAGCACATGAAGGCGAGAAACGAAGTGAGCTTTTATGGATGGCCGTGATTCCTAAGGCCCCATCTACTGCACCACCCACTTCAGGTGACTATGAGGACCCATTCCCCAGCCCCATTAAGCTAGATCGACTGTCCTTTTTTATCAATCTCGCCTTCGACCCAACTAAGCCAGGATATATAAACAGACCATCTGAGCCCCCAAGCCCCCAGTGATCGTCTCATTCCCACCTCCTCCTCGCAGCATGACTACCCCCCACATTCCGGATGATTTGCAAGATGGGGTTCCCGTCCTCGTCCGGACCAAGTATGGTCCCTTGAGAGGCGGTCGAACCAGGAACGGCGCCGATGTCTTCCTGGGTAATTCTCTGATATCTCTCCCCTTCATTGTGATTGTCTGATCGTTGCTATTCACTCGGTCCAGAGGTGCCGTACGCGTTACCTCCGGTGCGATTCCAGGACCCTCAACCACTGCCGGAGGGTTATCGATACGAAGCCAAGCATTATATATTCGAAACGAAACGTGATTGCGTCTTTCTTGTCTACATCGGCGCATCGCTGACAAGGATCCATGTGTCAGATTGTTATCAACCCAACAACAACGGACAAGGATCCAGTGTGTTTTATGAACCAAATTGCGTTTCGGCGCATGACATATATTCCATAGGTTTCCCCCCCGAGGACTTGAAAGGGTACGGACACCCGTCTGAGGACCCGTGAGGACACATCATCTCCGCGGATTGATCCCTTTATGATAATCGATAATCATCTCATAGTCTCTTCTTGAATATCGTTGCACCCCGGTCATCCCCCGGTGCTTCCAAGTTTCCCGTGAAGGTCTATCTTCACGGCGGGTAAGTACAAAACCCTTGTCCAGTCAATACGATTGCTCATAATTATTCTTGACCCGACTCTTTACGCATCTATTCACTTCCCCAGCTTCCTGCAGTACGGATCACCTCACGACTTGAACAGCCAGGCCCAATATGTAGCCAATGAACGTTCAGAGGTTTGGGTGAACATTGGATATCGTCTCTCTGTCCTAGGATTTCTTGCATGCGACGAACCCAGGGTGGATGGAAACTTTGGTTTCAAGGACCAATGGCTTGGGCTGCTTTGGGTGCGGGATAACATCGCAGCATTTGGTGGTGAGTGTCGACTAGCTTTGTGGGATAGGCGCGTACCTAGGACATCGGACCAGGTGACCCGGATAACATTCAAGTTACGGGATTGTCCGCAGGTATGGGATTTCATGATGCTTCATTTGGTTCCAAGCTGATGGATACTTATCGAAAGGTGGTCATTCTGTTCACCAGATCTTGCATCACATATCTCGACTTCCAACGGGGCAAAGCTCACCCATCAGATCCGCTAGGTTGGAATCGAACGCCATCATGTAAGTATGGTGTCAGGTGTCTACCATGGATCCAAAACTTACCGTGACCAAAGGATCGTTCCGAAGACAGCGGCAGAACTCCGGCCACAATTTGAGGCCTTATGTCGCGCATTGGGACTTGACCCGAAGTCGCCCGACATCCTCGATATACTCCGGGACCCCCGAAGAATCCCTCCTGAAGCCCTCATGCATGTGATTGAGACGGACGCCGTCGGCGTCTACAACGGAACATTCCGTGGCTGTCTCGATGGTTCTTGGATGGCCACCGACCCCGACCCAATGACGTGGCAGCGCAATGGTGATCTTGGCAAGAAACTCCTCGAGAAAGGCGTCAAGAGCGTCATCGTCGGGGATACTATAGAAGAATGGTACCTCTATTCCATTGCCCATCCAATCAAAAGCCCAGCCGATGTCGTTCCAAACCTATTGCGGTACTACCCACAATCGATCGTCGATGCGCTAACCTCGATGTACCCTACGCTCCCTGAGACCGCGACGCCCGAGGAGTCGCAAAGGCTGTTTGGAGACATTTTGTCTGACGGCCAGGTCAATATACCTGACCGATTGCTTGCGAGAGATCTGCGACTCGTCGATTTCCCGGTACTGAGATACGAGATACACTGGGCCCCAGAACAGCTTCTGATCGGGGGTAAGTGGCATCGTTTTTTCTTCTCTTCGGCCACGTACAGACTAAACTGGGACGGCAGGGTACGTGACCCACGCCACCGATCGCTGTCTGTGGGCGCTGCGCATTCCGAGTCTCTACCCGCCTGGGACGGCAAAGGCGCTCGAGTGGCTTGATGCGGTAGACAAGGAAGTTGAGACTCTGGAGCGCGAAGGTCCTTCGGATAGGCCGCTCGATCAGGCCCTGACGCTCAAAGAGGATCAGAGTATCGCGTGGTCGCAAGACGCGCGCTACGAGCGCTTCCTCGCTATTGCAGGTGTCCTGCCTGGCGAAGGGAACATCTAATTCAATCGCAGCGAGGAGTGTGTAGGATAAGGTGGAAACGGTGGAAACGGCGTCCTTCGTCGCAACGCTACATGAGAAAATTTGTGTGCTTCAGCTTGATATGTAATGAACAAATCGAGACGCGGTATCATCCGTGTAAGATCAAGCGCTCATATGCTCTGGAACGGACCTCGTTGGAGAGAATTGTATGTTGGGAGAGGTTGCCCGGCACATCTAATGCTCTCCATCACATTGCATTCGGAAGCTAAAGAAACAGGGGAACTCGATCCTTTCGAGGTAAGCTCGTTAGCACGCAAGTATGCACACTGTGATACACCGATGAAAACCCCACAGAAAAGCAGGCGACATACCCGACATACTCTAGGATTTCCTTGTGAGAGAAGGGGCAACGTTTTCTCCTCCCACCTTCGTCCCCAAGTATGAGGGGATCTGACAGCATACGCAGGATTGAAGTTCGCGGAACAAGTAACGAGCGTACCGCGCGATTCGTCATAGGCGTAGCAATACGCGCCTGGGCATTTTAATCATCTTCTGTCACGGGAGCCATATTGTCAGAAGGCTAACATCCTGGCGTTGGGCCAAAGTAGAACTGACCAAGAAGCTGGCACGACACCACGAGCGCTTATGGTTTCGATCTCTCACTGAGGCTGTTGCCAATTCTAAGCGCCAGTCTGGCGACCGACCTGCCGGTTGCCACCGATGTAGATGTGGCAGCCAGCAAGCGGGTCAACAGACCAACATGGTATCCCTTTCCTTTGGTTGGGATTTGCGGTTGTGGGTGCAGGGTTAGTGGCATGGAACCAAGGAATAGCTCCGGACTCAAGGCCTGAGGAATAGTGGAGAGGAGAGGAACCCTCATGTGAAACGGTGCGACCAGGTAGAGAGGAATTCAAGGGATAAGTTCTCCAGTCACAAGTAGTGGGACTGGAGGGGGAACAACGTTTACTTAGAGCCACTGGGGGCACGAACGTTGCCGCAAAAGGGAGGTGGCTACGCGAAGCCCCAGGCGCCTCGATCAACACGGGAACCGTCTGGATTCTGATGTCAATCTGTTCTGCCAAGATGTGTGGGAGTAAGATCAATATAGCATACCCAAGTATCTCGAATCACCACAAAGTTGGTCGTGTACTGTGTCCAGAAACTTAGCTTATTGGACTCGACGTGCTTGTGCCGGTGTCACATATGGATGAGATCCAAAACCGAAATTTGGGTTTGCACGCGCCGGATGCTACAGCAAGAGCGAAGAGTGATACAAATGACGAGTCTTCTCATTGCACCAAAAAAACGGACAAGGGACGATTGTCCTCATAAGACGTCTTTAATCCGCCTATTATAGAGCTTTGTTCTTACAGTGGGGGCCTCACTTGACGAGTCCGAAATTGTGTATGGAAACTAGGACGATCATAAGCCCTTCATATTCTCTGATTAGTGAGGTGCGTTACCGGAAGTCTTTCGAGAATATTCACATGGTCATGGATCTGGACTGCATCGGCCTGCGGAGGCGACTTCGGTTCTGCTGTTGGAGACTCCCTACATCGACCAAGTACCATAACCTAACCAAAACGACCAAGCCTTGGACTCGGGTCAATGATCGATAACGACGAGCACGAAGCGGTCCTACCTCGTCCATAAAGTTTTCGCATCCTTGCGTAGACACCGAGGTGGGCTGGGTCCGAGGAACCCATCGCGACAAGGTTGTGGAACAGCCCCTCTGCGATGACCACGACGCCCGCGCAGAATACGGTGATTAGATATGTCCACACGGTGTACTTTGTGGCTTGATAGGAGGCAACACGCTTGACAGGCTAATTCAGCGGAGACCGTGAGGTACCTACCGAAGAAAGCATGATATACTGAGACGGCCCAGTGGAACACCCAGACGCAGCACTGCGCGAAACAGCCCAACGGATGGTACAACGGAGAGGACTGCTCGGCCAGACGGACATACCACCTCGCCGAGAGGTACGCCAACCACCACGGAGCGAGAGCAAGGAAAAAATGCTGGACCGGGTGGGCTGCGAAAAGCTCCCGGTAAAACGAAAGGACAGAAAGGAGGAGCGGGACGTATGTCAAGGATACGAGAAGCGCGGTCGATTGAAGGCTGCTTTGTATTTGCGGGTTCATCGTCGATGGTTCGTTGCTGAAGCTCTGGAGTTTTAGGGGTTCGAATGTAGCGCCATGCACCGCCACCAAATATCCAATTCAAGCTGAACGTCAACGAACGCAGAACTATGAACGATCCAGGAAAGAAGACGAGCGGGGACCCCAGAAGAGCTCGCCTGCCCCTACTTAAGCATGCCAATAGACTCGAAGTGCGAAGAAGTTGATCGGAAGGCTTAGTTTTATGCTGGTCACCCTCTGAGAGCAAAAAAAGGGCAATTCATGACCAAAAGCAATCCGAGTGTGTACGCGGTCGCGATGAATACTTCTTGCATAGATCATGGAGACCTGGAAATGCCCGTTTTTTGCATGCCCTTGTTGCAGAAGAAGCGAATGAGGGCTGCGACGTCCCGAGTCGGAAGGTGTCAGACGACAAGAGCGTTGCGGCAGATCTGTGTCTGACAGCACCGCCACCGGTCAATTTGTTCTCATGTCCTCTGTCGTTTTCACCCATTTTTGATGGCAGCATGGGTAGTGGGACAGACTCCCTGGCTTTTGCCAGTCCGCACTAGGCTCGTCCTTCCCTCGCGGCTATGGCCCCGAGCGCGGAGCCACCTCAACATGGCTCTCCAGATGCCCTCGCCCGCCTCGCTCGAGATAGAGGCGATGCCATATCCCACAGCACACCCAGACACCTCCGTCTTCGAGCCCATGTCCGAGGAATACGCATCCGTGTCCACCTACCCGTTTACCCCGCTCAGCTCGTCAGCGACGCTCGCATCTCTCGTCTCAAAGGGCAACTTCCAGGCTGCAGAGTCGCTCCGCAAGGAGATGATAGCCCTCCACATCCCCATCCCTCGCGATGTCCTCTACCTCCGCGCAGCCCTGCACGCGATCACGGAGCGTCGCCCGAGAGGGTCTGCAAAGGAGCGCCTGGAAGCGTTCGAGGCCTGGTTGTCGCTCGCACCCGATCGCCACGAAGAATGGCAGTCGTTTCACGACATCCGACAGAGACTTTTTCGGTCCATGGATCATCTCAATCTCACCCTGGTGCGCCGTTTCGGTCTCGTACTCGCCTCGAAGGGGTATTATTTTGGAAACGCCGCGAGGCAGGCCGTGTCGACACTCGCTCGCTACGCTCAGCCGTCGGTCGTGGAGAGGTATTTGTGCCAAGTGGAGGGTGCGTCCCGGGATTACCATTTGAAGAAGGGCACGGTTCCCCCGTCAGACTTGCTCGCTGCAGAGTACAGCCTTTCCATCAGAACGGTCGCACTAGCAGGCAAGGGCGACGCTGCGCTCCGTCTCATCTCGATAGCACAGTCGCGTGGAATTCATATTTCCAATTTCACCCTCAACATTGTCGCCAAACACGCTCCGGATCGACAAATGGTTGTAGACCGCATTCAGGCTGTATA
>JBBPSD010000082.1:0-61908 GCA_038093415.1 Xerocomellus chrysenteron
GGACAATTTACTCCTCGCTCCGTTTCACCTCATGGAGGGGCTGGTCACCAGACTACCATCGTCGCGCGCGCGCGGGGGGGGGGGGATCCTTCATGCCAATGGCGCTGCCAGCGACCTTTTCGCATCCTCCCCCCCAACCGTGGCATCGCAGGTGCGTTGCCGCTGCCTTGTTACTCATCGCCTGGCGCCTAGATCTATAGACGTCATCGAGCACAGATTCCCGCTCTGGTGTCGACGTAACGCACTTGTTGACATATATTTTCCTACGAGTAGTGAGTGGTCATTTTTAAAAAAAAATTATTTACTTTTTGTGGGCCTTTTTTCTTATCTTGCTTTTCCCGTTCACCCTCTTTGTCTTTTCGAGCGCCAAACGACAAAAACGGGATCGCTCACGGTACCCGACCAATTCGTTTCCCCGTCCAAGGCGCCCGAAACGACACCGAGGTAACCAATGTCCTCTCACGTACGACAATCCAGCCAGAAACGCCACGTTCAAGACCACACACGCGATATATTAATCAGGGTCGTCTAGATCAAGGGCGGGAACGCAGCCCGGCCCGCCCTGCGAGAGCCATCGACGCGTCGGCGAACATGCGTCGCACCCGATCCCGAGGATAGCTCCGTTCCCCTTTCTTTCTTTCTTTTGCTGTCTTTTGGACCTCTACATGCACGACGACTCGGACACGGCACCATCCCTCCCGACGACAAAGGCATAGCAAATGGTTCCGTCCCCATCTCTGGACCACACACGCAGACTCCCGGTGCGCGATCTCCGAGACGAGCCCCGAGCGCCAAAGGCAGCTCGATACGTGTCAGCGGTAAGACGACACAACATACAGCAAACCCATCGGCTTCCGTCTGGTTCTCATCGCATCGCATCTCACCGTCTTCCATCCTATCCATCCAATCATACTACGGTGACGAAAGAGCACCCGAGTCCGGATGACACAATGACACGTCATAGTCGATGCGGCATCTGTCATCTGCCATCAACGCGATCAGATGCATCCAAGCACGCGATTCGCATTTTACCAACACGTTGACCAAGATGCACGTGTGCAAATCCCGACCACACGTTCGAGAAACCCCCGCTTACCAGCCGACCCATGGACACGGCCAAACCGACGTTGCAAAAAAAATCGATTCTCATTGTACGACACGTACGGTCACGACGCACCCTCATGAGGAGGGGTTAAAAGCGTGTCAAGGCGAAAGGGGAAATCGACCATCTGACTCAAAACTATGATGCCAAGAAGCGAAAGTCCAAATGATGCAAGTCTATGTCCAACGAAAAGGAGATGCGATAAACGGATAAAAATAAATCCCAAGAAACCGAGAATGAAGCAAGACAAGAGACCAGAGTAAGAAAGTATAAAGGGACATGGAGTGTGGTAATACAGACAGACCGCGATAAACAAGAGAGCTGGAGGACTGCAATCGCGATAGCCGAGAAAAAAAAATACAAACGCGGTGCAAATGTCTCGTGCATCTTGCATCCATGTAGATGCGATGGATGACAATAGCGTTGCGAGGTGGTCTTACATGGAGTAAATCAGGATAGAGATGGATGGTGAGTGGATAGGTTACGCCATGATCCCGCCACCACCATAGGCATTATGGTTCGGGGAGGGTCCTTGGGCAAAGCACCACTGTGTTACAAATGCATCGTAGAGCGAATCACTATCGGGGAGAGCCTTTTTCCCCAGTGGCGATGGAGTGTCGCGCCATCGTTCCGAGCCAGGCAAAAGATCGGTGTGTTGACGAGGCAGCCTCTCAATCTGCGGCTTGCTGGCTGCTGACCAATCGAAGTCTGCAATGTGTCCGGGTCTGGAGGATGTGATGGCGTCCTCCTCCTCCTTCTCGCTTGAGTTATAGGTGGATGTTGCGGGCTGTCCACCAATGATCACACGCGGGACTATTGTAGGTGAAGCGGAGGGGGTCGAAAGTGTCGAGGAAGCGGGTGACACATTGTCTTCGTCAAACGGCGCCTGCAGTGCAGCCGTTGATGGCAACGCTGAATTGGTAATTGAAGACGATGGCAAAGTTTGAGGGGAACCCGCGGAAGGAAATGAGATGGATGATGCGGCACGAACTGTCGGGGGCACATAATTGCACAGATTGAGTTTTCCGGTGCGCAGGGACGTCAAACGCCTGTCATCCTTCTTGTTGGGAACAGACGGGATCATGAGGCCTAACCCATGCTCCTTGAAAGTCACTGGGGGTTGAGGTTGGGTGCACGATGAAGAAATCGGGGCTGGTATGAAGTAAGTATCGCCTCCCGAATGGCACAAACGGGGAAATAACAGTACCAGAGATAGTTTCCCGGCGGGGTCTGCTTCGAGGGCATGCTGGAGCAGCAACGACGGGTCTGAACTCGAGACGGTAATTGCTGCCGCCATTGTTGTCCCACCATTCACCACCAGGGCCGTACTGGGAGGAACCAAGCTCGGGGTATGTCGAATTAATGCGGTAACGGGTAGAGAGCCATAGGGTTCGAGTGCTCAAAGAGTGAGCATAGTCCTCGAGACGGATTGTAAATGCGAATCGATCCCACCCTCTTCCCCTTTGAGGGCTGGTGTCCCCCGGGGTGGAAGGGGGAGGCGAGGAAGGAAAAAGAATTTGGGACGGTAGGACTGAGAGAGAGGTGACGTAATGAGCACCGACCTCACTAACGGTTTGCCAGTCGTCGAGAGTAAAACGGACGGCGACATGTTTTTCAAATGCTAAATTGCGGACAAGGATTGATCCTGTGAGCAAGGGTTTCGTGGCTGGGCTGAGAGACGAAAATGAGGACGAGGATAGATTGAGCGACTCGAGGAATAAAATCGCAGGAGGGGAATATTTGGAAGGAACAGGAGAGGATTTTGTTGGGTCAATCTCGTAATTAAATACGGGTAGGGGAGGAAATGGGAAGCGTGTGGGGGGATTGTCCTCTCCCTCTGTTTCTGTCTCGTCGCCATTGCCGTTGACGGGACTGCTGAGTGCAGCGGGGCGAGCTGAGCGCTTAAAAACACAGACGGTAGCAAGAGCGTAGTCCTTGTCCGGGAAATGAACATTTTTGGGTGTGTGTGGTTCCGAACAGGAACGAAGATGCATATTCGGGGCCTGCGGGGGTATCAACATGGCGGGGGATGAGGAAGAGGATTTAAGAGAAGACTTGAGAGGCTTTCCATTTGAGAGAAGGATGGGAGTAGATACGCCTCTAGAAAGCTGAGGACGAGGAGAGGTGGGGCTGGAGGGAGAAGGGGGCCCGGAGGAGGGCGGGGAGCTGGAGCGACACCTAGGGAAGGGGACGGAGAGGGCCTGCGGGGAATGCTCGTCGAGGGAGGAAGAGTGGTCGTCGTCGTCGTCATGTGCGATGTGGAATACGGGTGATTTGCGGGTGGATATTCTCTTTGGGAGGACACCGAGGGAGTGAAATGTGCCGGGGCCGCGTTCATCAGAGAATGAGCGAGGACAGACAGACATCTGTGAATGACGTCAGAGAAGAGTGGGTGGATGGCATCGTCGAGTTGCTCACTACACGGAGAGGCAGAAACAGGGAAAACGCAACGGCGTTGCGGCAAGAAGAAAAAAAGACAGTGGGTTTTTGAGAGCGTTTTGAAATGTCTCTCCATAAAACAGCCATCTTTCCGAGATCCCGATCGCCGAATCGGCACATAAGCGAAGGCACCGTTTATGGAAAGCTCCACTTTCGAATTGTCCAGATCCCCTTTCCGATCACACATGTGCCTTGCGGTCGCCTTATCGCGACACCGCCCTTTTCCCGACCCGGTCCAAGGGCGGAAAGACCGAGAGCTGTTTTGTCTAGCCTGCTACTGCCTCCAGTGCGCATCCGCTCTCCTCCCACATGTACATCGCCACTTCCTCTTTGTGACCAGACGTGAGAGTGCCACTTCGTCTAGACCTTCTATGCCCTCTTTCCTCATCGCCCCGGCGTCCGCAAGCATTTTCCATCTGCCATCAGATCTCCCACCACATACATGGGTCATTTTGTACTAATCCCCTTCGGCATTCTTTCTTGCGCTAGCCTCATCCCTTCCTCTTCCCGTCGTCTTGACTTCCTGGCCCCTTCGAAGCAGCGGTATCCATGACATGACGTTGGTTTTCGCCTTTCTTGAATGCCAGCTCGATATCTAGTTCTACCGGCCTTATCGCCGCCTATCCAAAGCCATTCTTCTTGCACTTCCGAGAAATTCCCTTGCCCGTACACTCAATCGCCACCTCGGACGATTGCCTCAGAGGGAAATCACTCGTCGTTACTGGATCCCATCGTCATCGAGGCTGGAAATCGATCCAAGGTCCCACCCCAAATGTCGCCCCCGCTCCACCCTCGTTATGCACCTTTAAGGATGGCGGTAGGCGCAACTCCACAGTCTCCACTTCCCTCGGACAATTGGGAATTATACCTTTCCTGTATCTCTCTCCCGCGCTTTGCGCCCGACTCGTATTTGAATCATTGACTGGGAAACGTTGAAACCACTTCCCACGATCATTCAAGGCATATGATCTCTAAAAGCGCTGTTACGCCTATCGGTGCCCATGTTTGCTCGCTAGATAACGTAATCGTTCTCCGAATCCCACTGGATTCATTTTCAGGCGGGTTGTTGCAAGCCGTTCACGATTATCTTAGATTTCGATTTCGCATCAACCCTCAACTAATGCGCGCTTGGATGAGATATCTGACATCACTCTCGTTTTTCAACGAGTTTCTACAGTTACTTGACCACTCTGCTCCGTCGAAACGCAATGTTTCTACGTTTCATGATTAATTGCACAATCGATTGGCAACAGACCCATCCTTGATGATGGTGGCGTTATTACCGTCTGTCATTTCGATGGCATTCTGAGTCAACTACTCTCCTCACCACGCGGTCTATTAGTATGTACTACATCCCCAAACCAGCTGCTGCCTATATCCTCTAGAGTACGTAGTACATGCACCGGGTCGTCCCCTTTTTCCCCTTCCCAACTCGGGGAGCCACCTCCATGCGGTCTACAAATTGCCACCCCCATATGTTTTTTAAATGCCACTCGTGACAGTTGATGATGTGATCAGTGACTGGTCGACCTCGGGGACCCACGATCACGAATGGATATGCATTCGTATACCAGATACCGCGCGCTCTTATCTCTGTCCCAGGGCTGACCTTCCTTTCTTGCAACTCAATTCAACAGGGTCAGTCGCACGTGTGAACCCGCGGTTCCAGAATGAACACAAAAACCACCACACACATTCTGACGAGAGCCAATCAGACAACAATGCCAGGCACAACCACCGTCTGCCCACAGATTGCAAAACGTACCCTCACATCGTTCTCGCCTTCTTCTCGGCGACCCGATTTGCTGGCGCACAACGGTGCCGCACGCCCTCTCGGCCACCGTGCCTTGCACCCTCGAAAAGGGTGGACGACAAGGCGTCTCGAGCAAGTCAAATGGGTCCGCATAAACGCCAGGATCGGCCCGACTCCGACGCACTCCCCTTCCTATCGCCCATGATGCATTCATACATAACGATGGAGACAGCGTTCTATACGGAAGCGGAGCACGAACGAATGCACGCCCATAAAGGCGATTGCCGCCCGGCCCATGCCGCTCAGCAAACTGCAATCACTTTCCACCCCAAGGCGCGCGACGCAAATGCATCCCCAGATCACATCATATTCGTCTTCGCTCGTCGAACCAGGGGATACGTACACACTACAATCACGTCGACATATCGGCTTATCGTTATTAAGCGGTGCGGCGCTCAGTCGCCTCTACCTTTCTGAATGGGACTAGCTGTGACAAAAGGTAGTGTAGTAAGCTTCGAAATTGAAAATCGACAACTTTTGGTACGCGAGATAGGGGGAGGATCGATGGGTGGGTGGTTCTCTCCGCCGGGCTAGGGATGTAGAAGGATAGTGAACTTGAAGGAAATGCGACGAAGGAGAACGGAGTATGCCGTCCGCGCGTTCTTCCGGGCTGCCTTCTTTATTCTTATGATGTAGTTATTCGAACGTGTGGTATCTAAGCGGCAGTCGTACCGGACGCAATGACCGTATCATAGATGGAACATATGATACGGTGGCTTTGCGATGGCTCGCTTCCACCCTTGGCCACGTAGTATTCAAGCACATGTACACTGACTGTCCTGATCATGAATGCATGTCTTTTCTTGTGTCCTCATTCCTTTCTTTTTTTTTCCTTGCTGTGCCGCCGCCCCCTCGAAACCAACATACTCCATTTGCCTGACTTTGAGTTTGGGTCATGCGACGCGCCACTCTACACACGCTGTCCTCCGATCGCGGACACGGGATCCCGATCACGTAACTCATGATAGGTTCGACACGTTATCATTGGGTGCGTCACGGCTGATTAGACGGTTGCGCGCACACGATAGCACGTTTTCGAATGGAAGCAATGGAAGCCTTTGCCTGAGAGTTGAGGGATATGAATGGATTGCCCAACTCTTCGTTGGGCAATCGAACCCAACAGCTGGCTATGTTTCCAAAGCCAGAAAGGGGGGGTTTCAGAACCGGGGGGCGCTGTGACGATCGACGAAACGGACATGAACGCTTGACTAGACAGGCGCAGCTCGTTCTAGGCCGTGTTTTACCGCTGCTTTGTTGTTGTTGGCGGTTACCATTGAATTGGAGGACGTTCCAAAAACGTCCGACAGTCTTGACCATCACTGAGATCCAGTTGCATCGTTGGTAAAAACGTTCCCGGTACATGTCTCCTCCCGTTTCGAGTCTTGACGTGGTCCCCCTGGCCAATTTCCGATCTGAGGATTCGACATGGTGCCCTGGGCGGTTATCAATGACATCGACCTTGCTGCTGTTTATGGTTTCAAGCACATGGCGGCGAGCGTATTAGGCATGATATAAGGCGCCCCCGATTTTGCCTTTTCCCCCCCATGTCGGTCGAGACGGGCCCGACAAGTCTGGAACTGACTTTTCCACCTCTCGGCACTTGCCGGTCGAGGCGCTCCTTCGACTGCAGCCTGGCCCCACGCCTAGAAAGCGCCCGTTTCCTGTACAGTAAGTACATATACTTTCCGACGCATCGCCGCCATCGGCTCCGAGTTCTACCGCAACGCGCGCCTCAGCGCAGCCCCTGGTCTAGTCGCGGTCTGCGTTCGTGCGTGGGCTCGATAGACTCGCCGGATGTACCCTGACGTTGCCGATTCCTCGCATTCGTCGCTCATTTGTGCAAGATGTGTTTGAGAACGTTTCGCAATGCCACTCGTGGAGGATCCCACGTCCGTTCTGTACGCGCCGGGACTCGGACCACCCAAGACTATATTCCGAAGCAAACACAGAAGCATGTTACATATTCTTGACGGAACTCTTGCGGCGAAAAAGGTCGCTGGGCGGGCATGCCCTCGTGCACACGCAACGCCAAGACGCACGCACGCACACATTCCGAGCATACCTCGACGCCCGACATTGTTTCGAGTGGCGTGAGCGATCGAATGAGTTGACTTGCGATAGGGTCAGCCACCACGGCGAAAGCCCGACGCCACTGGCAGTGGCTCTTTTAACCACCTGTCACCGAATGCCCCATGTCTCCAGATCATCCTGCCATCTGCACAGTCACTTTCAAGTTGTTACATTGACAACAAACAGACGGCGCTCGTCAGCACTTGTCCCGCTAAAGGGAAACCTCTAATTGTCTGTAAACGGGCAAAAACCCTGAACTAACCCAAACAATGAACGTTGAATTCAACTCTCGAGCAGCTTTTTCGTACTGCTGATCAGGTCTTACCACACATTCTGGCATATGAATGATCCCCGAGCGATCTTGCACGTTTATGGTGTTATTACCTCCACGAGGCACAGGCTTTGCGTGCCTTGAAAAATCTTGGGGCCCCAACGTAGGGTAACCGCAGCAGGATTGATATGCCGATGGGCTGTGTGCGCGTTCCATGATCTTCCTTGGGCTTGCTGGATCGAGCGTCTCCCCTATGGGGGGGTGACTGCAGTCGCGTTTGCGGAGCAACAGGTTCTGTCGTGTGCAAGTCGAATTATAGTTATGAATGTTCATGATCGATGGTCGGTTGGAGGAGGATGAATGGACCGGACGGATATCGAGTGTTGAGCTTCAGTGGTATGATGCCCTACTAGATCTACTTGTACAGGGGCCGGGCCGGCGTGAAGGACACCGTGTACATTCGGTGGTTCTCCTCCGGGGACCTTGTAGTACCGCAGGGTGTGGATATTCGGACGTCGGAGCGTCTTTCTCTTATCCATCACACTTGGTTTGCAATGCGCTCAAAATTCTAGCGTCACAAGGCCAGGTCGGAGATATGGCATTGGGCCGGGGCAGCGATGTGTAATCAAATTACACCCAAACCCCAAGGGTCGACAGACAAGAGAGGAAAGAAGAAAAAGAAAAAAAGCTATTTACATGCGTCAAACCGACATTAACTCAAACCTTGGACGATCGCGAACAACCTGACTATCTGGCCCTCGCTTGTCGGTGTCGCCGCTTCTCAAACCCGGGCCGCACTCGAAATCGTCGTTTCATCGAAAACTGTAACTCTATCGACTCCTGTGACGAGATGGCACCGGCTCATCGCACACAACACGGCCGGTGGCCACAGTGTGGACGCGCCAAATGACGGTATTGATTCGAGTACATATTTGACTCGACGCGCATCCATGCCATCATGCCAGTAATATCTCCACTACGTCAGTGGCTCGCGATCCGTACCTGTGGCATCCAGAGTGTGCCTTGCTACGGCCTCGAGTCCTGGACCGGATTCCGGACGCGCGACAGAAACGGTGCAATGCGAAAGACACGTCCTTGGTAGAGTCATGAAGAGCACCCTCTTCTGCTGGCGCCTCCAATAGATCTATATGGAGGAAAACGTGTGTTTCACATGCTCCCGGCATCCAATGGGCATAGTACGTTGTAGCAGACGCATGAATCAATGTCAATGGTTGCACTGCTTTGAGAAAAGATTCTAAGCGCGATAGTCCTCGGATAACGCTAACGCCAGTCAGACCCCGCAAACCACAACGACAATGCCAAGGTTCTCGAAAGAAAGATGGGAAAGCGGGCAGGGAAAAGAAAAAAAAAAGTTCACCAAGTCACTCACCACAACACCCCTCGCGAATACCTCCTTTGAGTCATTCGGCAAGTACACAACTGCGTGCTGCGAGGACCTTGACGTAACCGAGAAGGGCGCTCTGGCGGCGGATGTGGTTCTAGGGAGGCATAGATAAGTGAAGCGAGCGCATTATGGACGGTGGAAGAAAGACGCACGCACACGTTTAGACCCACATTACTCAACCGCCAGCATCAGGCATAGATAACGAGCTGGAACGTGCGTCATCGGCCATCGTATCCTATCTTGTATCGCTGCAAGCGACAATACGTGCGAGTTGACCCGGCTTGGCGACGATTAGAGCTCAACCCTGTCGTCGTATGCAGGGGTAACATGTAAAAGCCGATGAACTCGCATATCAACCCGGAAAAGGCGGAAATAATGGTTTGGTCCGGTGAGAATCCAAAACGTTTGCATGGCGTCGTGGACAAGTTGTGGAGACTCCAATAAACTTCAATATGCGTGGGCGTACCGTTGGACTCCATCGAGTGACTGAAGCGCTAGAAAGCGGGGGAAACCTTGAGTGACCAATAGGTTCCGAAGTCAGCCAGGTCGCCTTGCCTTTGTCCGGATCTACGGACAGGTTTGCAATGTCCACTTGACGAGAGTCTACAACAAGCCATTTGGGAGCTGTGATTGGAGGATGGCTAGCACAAAGAATCGTTCCTGCATCAAACTAAGTTGAAGGTGTTTGTATCCTCGGCTGAGTTTGCATCGTCGGCACCCAGGAACCAACGCTTGAACGATGACAGCGTCCTACTCAGAAAAAAAGCTCCGAGTCGTTGCTAATAGCATGATAAAATGGCGTGATGGTTACCTACCTTCTTCCGCACAAACGCCTCTTTGACGATACAGATATCAATTAAACCTTGATAAGATCTGCCAAACAATGGAGGTGTCGGTCGGTCCTTTCCGCCAAGACTCCTGGTGGCCGATAACACGTCAGCATTGGAAGGCCAGCCGGAATAGACGCACGAACGCGGATAATGGAGGGTGAACGTAAAGTGCGGGCCGAACCACTCAATTTCCAGCTTGATCTGTTGTTCGAACAATACGACAGGCACGGAAATGAATTGCGAGGCGGGACAATGCGCAGTTCCAAGACCACAAGCCCTCACCGGATACCCTTACTTCCGACATCCGGGATAACTCCCAGTAAAAAATCCTGGGGTATCTCGCACATACTTCTGGCAGATGAAGAGCCATTCCAAGGTAAGGTACGACGCACTAGCCTGTCATGCAATCTCCACGCTTTCACAAACAACAATATGTTCTTGTTGGAACGAAATATAATTTCGGAGTATTGATCCGATGTAGGATCGTCCCGGGACGCCTTGGGGGTATGCCTCTAGGGACCGGTCGAGACTAACCAAAGTTCCGGTGAAAACGAGGATAGACTATCCACTCTCAGCTAAAAAGGGCGTCCCGCAACGGCTTGGATTAAAGTGAGGGCAAGTATACGACAATAGTTGTCCAAAAACGGCATCTACTACTCTTGAACATGAACATCCGTCTCACAAAATAGAGTGAGGGACCCAAGTACTCACTCAACGCGTCCATCCACACAAGTAGCAGAAGATTTTCATGAAGAATACAGTTCTTCTTTTGTCTCGATGCCTAGCAGACACATCGACACGACCCAAAGTCAGCGCAAAAAAAATAACATCAGTCAATGACGTACCCAACTCCTCCCGAAGTGGCTTGAGCTCGTCCAGGTACGCCTGGTACTGCTGCTTGTTCTCCACCTTCTCCTTGATACCCTCAAATATACGAACGGCAGTCGCGTAGTCGTTCACGCGCCGCGCTGCGCGGACAGCAGCCTCGACGACACCAGGAGAGGGAACGAGATCGTGGGCAAAACAGTTGTTCAAGCCACGTTGTACCTCGAAGAGGTCCTCTGCGCCTTGGAAGAAGGCGACGTAGCGATCCGAGAATGCTTCAAAGGTCTCTTGGCTGTGTGCATCCGACGACGAGAAGCGGACCCTAGCGGGGAGAGCGGGAGCAGCGCGACGAAGGGCTGCGGTAGGGCGTGCGCGGAGGACGGAGGACACGATACGCATGTTAGTCGAGGAGCAAAGAATAGCAGACTTTGCACTCGAAAGGTGGGAACTCAAAACAATTCCGGCTCCCTCCGTTGTGGCGGTGCTGCTACGGCCCAATAGCAGGAGAGCGATAAATAATTGCACATACGGACCCATACCTGCAGTCGCGGGCGTGGGTCTGAACGAAAATCGTATTTGGGGTTCAGTACAGGCGCAATCTAATGTAGTGTACACCTGGGCCTCGCACCACTCGCGAAATAACGAATAGCATGCTTAATAGCGTTACACCATGACATAGCGAATTGATGCAAAGCGAGAGGGCCAACTCAGATGTATTAGAACTAGGCACCGAGACGGATATAAAGAA
Organism: Xerocomellus chrysenteron; assembly: GCA_038093415.1. NCBI lineage: Eukaryota > Fungi > Basidiomycota > Agaricomycetes > Boletales > Boletaceae > Xerocomellus > Xerocomellus chrysenteron. The sequence continues at coordinate 11,504 of JBBPSD010000082.1, forward strand.
ATGGTAAATGCACAGATTTCATCGTATTGTTCGCGAACACTGCGCGGGTATAGCAGCGTGCAAGGGTAGTATAGAGAACTCGACGGTGGTACACCGTGACCGCCAGATGCGCCGTGATTGAGATGCATGGGTTGTCTGAACGCAATCAACAACGGGCGCAACGATCTGATCCCAGAGTTTGCATAAGAACAAGCTCTCTCGTCACGTCGGCCCTCAAAGTCAAGGTATGGAGCTCCGTTCACAGGTCTCGAACATTTTCCTGTGTGATCTGCAACGGAATATGAACGGTACTCGGAAGACGATGAACGCGTCACAGCTATACTTGCTTGCACTGACAATGATGACGGGTCCCTCACTGGCTGCGCGAGAATGGGGAAGAGCGAGGGAAGAAGAAAACAGGAAAGACCGAGTAGTAGTTTGTGAACATTGGTCGGGCGCGTTTTGGACGCGACGGACGTTGGGAGTGGGCTGCGGATGCGCACACGGCTCGTTTAGAATGATGCGTAATCGCGAGGGTTGAACGTTGGGCATGCACTTGAGCGCGACCGGGGTGGTGAACTGCGGGTGCTGGAGCGTGCGAGTGATGACGGGGTATTGGGAACGCGTTTGACACGCGCCGACAGGCGTTGCGGGTGGGCCACTGGTAGCTGCGCGTGCGTGCATCGTGACGGGGGTGGTGGTAGGCCTAGGCGACGCGAGTAGGACGTCACCAGCATGGGCATCGCCGTGTCTCCCACGTCGTCGTTGTCCGAGTCGTCGTGTCGCGCAAGGTGGGCTTCCTACGGTTTCTCACATTTTAGCAAAACTGAACGGATCGAACATGACCGCATTTTCAGAAGAAATCTTCATCAAGGTGAAGACACCCAGAGGCTTTCAGAGATCAGTGTCCCTTTAGGTATAAACGTTCCATCAAATAACATACTACGGACCTTCTTGCCAATCCGCGCAAGGCACTCTGATAGTCCGCGATCAGTGTTTTCTGCGCACCAATACGAGGTAACTTCAAGTTGCTTCATCCAATTCCTTTCAAATCCTTCGGGAAGCCGTCGATCTTGCGCAATTTTGCCCTGGTCAACAATAGCTCGCGAACGGGTTGGATGGATGGAGGATTAATGTATGGAGAAGACCTTGACTCGAAGTGGCATGACCGTGACACCGGGTCCGCTGTCTACAACAAAGTTGGAAAAAGTTCGCTTTTCGCTAACGGTGGGTCCCGCTACAGCCCACGGTAGCAGATGGGACTCATGAGACTCATGAGACACACGAACAGGCTCGTTAACCCACTCACTCCCGTACTTATCGACACCCCCTCGATGACTGGAGCAAGATATTATATTCCGCGTTCGGTGCTTTGAGAAACGTTCGTGAATCGTGACGAAAAGAGCACACCTCACCTTTGGTCGACCATATCAGTTCAACGCCAACCCTGGAGTCGACGGAAACAGCACCATTCGACTCGGACGAGCCTGGAGAACACATTTCGGTGAAGAAAAAACGCCGTATCCATCGTTTCGTCGTCATGTATGAAGTCTAACGGCTTGCCAAGCTCGATCACCGCTCACTTCGTAACATTTCCAGCGCTCAGCTCGGCCCCATAGTTGATGCATCTGATGATCCGTTTTTTGACACATCTCATTACGAAGGTGCATTATCGTTTAGTGGTCAACGCCGCGGCTTCAACCTTTTGCATGCCAGGTTGACTATGCAAGTATCCCACAGGGCTTTTCTGCGGCCCACATAGGTCAAGTACAAATTTAGGTTGCGTCCCGTCCCCCTTCAGAGCGCTCACAATGGGTTTCCAGTTACCAGAGCTGCCAGTAGGCATCTCCGGTGTAACCTATGGTGTCGCAGGCTTCTTCGCCGCTGCCATCGTAGTCGCGGAGCTATCTTGGGGCCCCGATGTGAGCATGGCCTACGACAGAAACCCTTGTTCCCCGCTTGAACCATCGTCATTTTCACTAGCTCAATGCAATCCCGACCGTAGGCTCAAGCAATTGGCTTGGCGCCTGGTGGGCCGGATTCAAGTATCTGACGAACGCTCAAAATATCATACAACAAGGCTACGAGAAGGTACGTCTCATGCGGCGAACGGTTTCTGTATAGTAACCCTCGATTTTATAGTACAAATCTGCACCGTTCAAGGTCGCAGAACTCACCCGCTGGACGGTCATTCTAAGCAACCGCGAACACCTGAAGGAACTGACGAAAGCGTCTGACGACGAGTTCTCATTTTTGGAAGCCGTAAATGAAGTGCGCAATGATTCTCTGAAAATATCTCCTTTCCAATGTCTTCTGCAGCAAGTGCAGGTTGAGTATACGATGGGACGTAACGTTTACCAAAATCATTATCACGCTGCAGTCGTTCGCCTCCATCTTACTCGAAATATTGAAGTTCTATATCCTGAGATCAGGGACGAGATTGTCACATCCTTTGCTGAGGTTTTGGATCTCACAGGGAATGGTAAGGAATCTCGTTTGACAAGTGTTTACTATACGCTCATCGGGAATCACTCAGAGTGGAAGAGTATACCGGCGTTAGATGTCATCCAAACCGTCGTCTGTAGGACGAGCAACAGAGTATTTGTTGGCCTCCCGTTGTGTATGCTCCCCGCCTATTTCCTCTTCCCTTTGTTTCTTAGTTCGATCGCTCTAGGCCGCAATCCTGATTGGATAGATCTCAACATCCAGTATACTGCTAACATCATTAAAGGAGGCGTCATAACCGGGCTGTTCCCTAAATTCATGAGATCGTAAGTCGATACTCTTGGCTGTCTTGGCTGTTGTTTTTTTACATGCTTACAGACTAGCTACTCGTTTCCTTACAAACATTCCTCAGAGCACTGCGCGCGGTGTGAAGCTTCTTGGTCCAATTATCGAAGACCGACAGAAATACCTACACGAGTATGGGACAGAGTGGGATGACAAGCCTGTTCGTTTCCCTCGTTGCTGACGAGGAGGTGCTCATTGCGAATTCTGTTAGAACGACCTTGTATCATGGTTGATGGACGAAGCTGAGGGTCCGGAGTTGACTGCAGAGTGTTTGACAACTCGTGTGTTGATTGTCAATTTCGCAGCTATTCACGTGAGTGCAAATATGGACCCATTGTAACGGACCCTCAGTTCTTTGATGTTTGCTATAGTCGACCTCCAATGTACGTCCGAGTTCCCGTGGTAGCCTCATCCCAGTCTAATATGTCCCGCATTATAGTTGTTCACTCAGGCGCTTTATCGCCTTGCAGCGAATCCACAGTACATCCAACCACTTCGTGAGGAGGTTGAAGGTATCGTTGAGAAGGACGGATGGTCGAAGGTTGCAACGGGCAAGATGCGGAAAGTCGATAGCTTTCTCAAGGAGTGCCAACGCATCGAAGGGATACAGATTGGTATTTCTTTTCGCATTCGTTTATATGCGAAGTTCATCCTGATCACTCCATTCATTAGTGACCCTCTCACGCAAGGCTTTAAGAGATTTCACGTTCTCCGATGGAACTTTTATACCGAAAGGAACTTTGATTAATGCGGCCACCCTATCGCTCCACCACGATAAGAATTTCTACGAAAATCCTGATGTATTCGAGCCGTTCCGGTTCGCCCACATGGCCGAGGATGGTCCGCGGCATCAGTTCGCCTCGACTTCGATCGAGTATTTACCTTTTGGACTTGGTAAACACGCATGGTACGACCTTGCTTCTTCGATCTTCTACCGAGGTTTTACCCACTGCCTATTCTGCTAGCCCTGGACGTTTCTTCGTTGCAAGTGAGCTGATATTTATTTTGGCCCATATCGTCATGACATACGACGTGAAACTGGAGGACAACGCGGCGTACCCGCTGAGCCAGCATATTGGCACTTTCATCGCGGTCAATCCCCATGCAAAGGTCATGTTTAGAAACAGAGTTGACTGAATGGATGGATTTTTCGTACCTGGTACTCATGCCAACTACAGCTATTCCAGTTATACTGTGTGATACCTATCCATCTGTATTTCGAAACGCTCTGTGGAACTAAGGATGATCCCACTTCTACTCGGCTGTGATACAAATGAGCGGGGGGACGGCTGGAAACCAGGCGGCCACGTTTAGTAGCACTTCCGAGCATGAGGGTGTTGTACGCTCTAATGTATGTCCTCTGAAGATCTGATGCCCACGTCATGAGGCACATCCTCTGGAACGATTAGCAAAACGCTCGCATACTAGCTGTATCAGTCCTCAGTTTCGAAAATCGATTCTGCAAGAAAACCAATAAGACCCATTGATTATCGAGAGAGGTTGGATATTGAAATCCACTAGAACGAGCGAAACGAGGAACGAAGCTGACAATTCGATTGAGGGCCACACCCAGAAGGAAGAGCGACAACATCCTGAAACGACTTTTTGAGTTGCGTTCGAAGACGACAGGGTCTTCCACTGGCGGCGTGGCATATGATAAGGGAACGTTCCACTGAGTGGATAGCGACTCGCGAGAAGAATTCCTTGGTGCACGGACTCGGATCATGCGCCACAAGGGCTCGGCCCGGCGGACTCGGTGCTTCTGTCTTAGCTCTTGTCCGTTCATTCCAGCCTGAGGAAATATTTAAGCATCAGGACAGCGACGTTTCCACATCCACTCTTTCTTCCCTTCCACTCGCAGCGATATCATTTGTCCTACCTTTCTTCGCGACCCACTCACCTCCTTAATCATCTACATCATTGTAGCGTGTGCTGGTCCTTTTCGTGTCTTGTCCGGTCTCCGTTTTTCTCTTCCCGTTGGACTCTTCGGATTCTCCACTCGCTCTAAAGGTCAAGCCTAGGACTTTTGATTCTTCTCTCGGATTCTTTATCTCGGTTCGCATGTCGCGCGGTCGGCACCCCCAGGCTTGCCTCCCTACACCAAGTATGCAGATTCCCGTGACGCAACTGTGATCTCCTTTTCTCCTCTCCACCGAGATTTCGGTCGCTTCGGTCTTTTGCCTTCGGATGTCGTTATATTCCGTCCTTTCCGTCTCCCCTGCAGTGCAACCTTTCGCACGAAGGTCGACGTCCTGCCCCTGACGTCCATGTGACAAGTTGACCTTTCCTTTCCTCGCAGAGCAACCTTTCTCATGGAGGGTGCGGTACGCTAGACTCACCGGTCATTCTGGTAAGTACGCAATGCCATCGTCACAAACATATTGTAACGCCCCCTCCTAGACGACTTGGTAGCTCAGTTCCGTAGTGAAAGGGAACGCAACGGCATCAAGTGAGCATAGAGAGGATCCGCAAACGTGGAACTGACAGGAAATAGGATTATTCTCAGAGCTTCAGAGATCATGCCGCCGTCGCTGGGAGGCTCGATGCCCGACTTGAACTCTATTGATATCTATATCACTAACTTGCTCCTCCAGTAGGGATGAGGGGAAGAAGTCGACAAAAAACTGTCAAGATACAAGCTCAGGTACTCAGTCATACAGGGTCGGTAAGTTAGATATAGAATCAAGTAAGTACTAGATTCATTCGGCTCTGCCAGCGGACACTGGGATCCTTTTTCCTCGCAGCCTCTATCGAGGCCAACGAAGATAGTACGTCTCCGTGAACTTTGAAGTTGAACGCATTCCGCGGCGCACCAGTGTGAATGCAAGGTCCTCCATTGTCCCGATGGCACAATGGATGGCCTTGCATTCAAATTGGCCTTCACCGTTAGATTTTTAGAAAATCTCAGTGCTCAATCGCTCAAGATTTACCCTATGACTACTTTAGGTTCCGTCAAGGCAAACGCAGTCCATAACATGATGCGACCTGCTCTCTGGTCGGTGACACATCCGAAATCCTTGGTGTGATACACCACCAGCCTCCATGTTACGCCAACGAGTGGTTTATTAGGTCACTCTGACTCGTCCAGGCCACGTGAGTAGCGATTTTCGCCTTTGACGTGACGGGAGTGTTTTTACAGTGACTCTCACTTCTCATGCATTTAGATTCAGTACTTGCGCCTGCAATACATGGCTGAGAGCGTTTTGCTCATTGTTCCACATTGACAGGAATTGGCTTGTGCCTCATGATGTGTGCCAGCTCGGGCTCAGGTCGTTACCCCCCTGCCATTCCCTTCTCCCAATGCTGGTCCATCGTTGGCGTGTACTAACCATAACATACGATTCACACATTGTGGTCGTGCGTGTCGCTTTGTCCATGGAAGCACGGAACGTAAGTTGCGCTGTCACCGTCCGACGCGGAACAGGTGTCAGGCGCATATGAATTGCTGTAGCCAATTTTTCGGTGTTCTCAATGACTGACAGATGCACCAGGACTACTCTGTCTACCTAGGCGCTGGGAGACATGAGCCCTCCTGCTCGGATCGATGACCAACGGACTCATTAGAGCTTGTATCCTCGGAAGTACCACTTTGTTTTCAGCTGTCCCGCCGCTCGTTCGTATCACAGCCGAGTAGAAGTTGGACCATCCTTAGTTCCACTGAGCGTGTCGAAATACAGATGTGGTATCACTGGGAATAGCTGTAGTACATTCAGTCAACTCTGTTTCTAAACAAGACCTTTGCACGGGGATTAGCCGCGATGTAAGTGCCAATATGCCAGCTCTGCGGGTGCGTCGTGTTGTCCTCTAGTTTCACGTCGTATGTCACAAGAAGGTGAGCCAACATAAATTTCAGCTCAATTGCAGCGAAGAAACGTCCAGGGCTATAAAGAAATAGCCAGCGAGTAAATCGCGGTAGAATATGGAAGAAGCGAGGTCGTACCATACGTTTTTACCGAGTCCAAAGGGTACATACTCGGTCGACATCGAGGCGAATTGACGTTTCGTACCCTTCCCGTCTTCCTCGCGCATGTGGGCGAACCGGAAAGGCTCGAATACATCGGGATTTTCATAGAAATTCTTATCGTGGTGCAGTGATACGGTGGGCGCAGTAATCAACGTTCCTTTCGGTATAAACGTTCCATCGGAGAACGTGAAATCTTTTAAAGCCTTGCGTGAGAGGGTCACTGATGAATTGAGTGATCAGGATGACTTTGCATATAAACGAACGCGATAGCAACTACCAATGTTCACCCCTTCCATGCGTTGGCACTCCTTCAGGAAGCTATCAACCTTCCGCATTTTGCTCATTGCAACCTTCGACCATCCATCCTGTTCAACGATGCCTTCAACCTCCTCACGAAGCGGTTGGAGGTATTGAGGATTCGCTGCAAGGTAAAAGAGTGCCTGAGCGAAAATCTGTAATACGGGACACATTAGACTAGGATGAGGCTACCACAGGGATCGAACGTACGTTGGAGGACGACTACAGCAAACATCGAAGAGATGAGGGTCCATTACAATGGATTTATATCCGCACTCACGTGAATAGCCGCGAAGCCGACTACCAACACACGAATTGTCAAGCGCTCTGCAGTCAACTCCGGACCCTCTGCTTCGTCCATCATCCATGATAGAAGGTCGTTCTATCAAAAATGGAGGATCACAATGAGCACCTTCTTGTCAGCAACGAGGGAAACGAACAGGCTTGTCATCCCACTCCGTCCCGTACTCGTTCAGGTGTTTCTGTCGCTCTTCAACGATTGGACCAAGAAGCCTCACACCGCGTGCGGTGCTCCGAGGCATGTTTGTAAGGAAACGAGTAGCAAGTCTGTCAGAATGTTAAATACTACATCTAACACAGCCAAAGGCATCGACTTACGATCTCATGAATTTAGGGAACAGCCCGATCATAACACCCGATGTAAGGAAGTCAATGGTATACCGGATGTTGAGATCTATCCAATCAGGATCGCGGCCTAGAGTGATTGGATTAAGAAGCAAAGGGAAGAGAAGGGGGGCAGGGAGCATACACAACGGAAGGCCGACAAATGCTCTGCTGGTCGTTCTGCAGGCGACCTGTTGGATGACGCCTAAAGCCGGAACACTCTTCCACTCTGAGTTGTTCCAGATGAGCGCATAGTAAACACTTTTTAAACAAAATCCCTTACCATTTCCTGTGAGATCCAAAACCTCAACAAAGGATGTGACAATTTCGTCCCTGATCTCCGGAAATAGGACTTCGATATTTCGAGTGAGATGGTGGCGAACGACTGCAAGGTGATAGGGATTATGGTAAATGTGAGGTCCCACCATGTACTCAACCTGAACTTGCTGCAGAACACATTGGAAAAGAGATAATTGCAGAAGGGGAGAATGATTGCTCACATCATTGATGCCTTCTCTAAATGAAAAGTCATCGTCGGACGCTTTTGCAAGTTCTTCTAGATGTTCATGGTTGCTTAGAATGACCATCCAGCGAGTGGGTTGCGCAATCTTAAACGGCGCAGACTTGTACTATTAAATCGAGAGTTATTACACAACAACCGCTCGCCTCACAAGACTTACCTTCTCGTAGCCTTGTTGTATGATATTTTGAGCGTCCGTCAGATGCTTGAAACCGGCCCACCAGGCGCCAAGCCAATTACTTGAGCCTACAGCTGGGATTGCATCGAGCTGATGAAAATCAGAAAGATTCAAGCGGGGAACAAGAGTTTCTGTCGTAGGTCGTGCTCACATTGGGACCTTGAGACAGTTTTGCAATGACGATGATGGCAGCGAAGAAGCCCACGACACCATACGTGGCTGGTAGCTCTGGCAATGATTGGAAACTCATTGTGAGTGTACTGAGGGGAAGGGACGTAACCTACAATTTCTCAACCGAAACTGCCAGTGGTCAACTGGCAGGATCTCCTTGCTCGGTTCCATAACGGGTAATATCTGTAAATTAAAGTTTGATACAGTGGCTCACCTGCCACAAACCTCATGGAATGTTAGGTCACTGACGTGATAGTAATCATTAAGAGCTTCAAATCTGCTATGTATCCGAAAATGTTGCGCAAGACATCGGCCAATGAGAGGGCTCGCTAGTCGTGAAAGAATTGGTCGACGGTCGTGAAACGATAACGTTACTCGTGAAGTCTGCAGATACTGACTTGTTCCAGGTGTATCCGTAGGTCGACTTCGACCGATCGCCTCAGGCTACTCCATTTGGACATATTGAGCAATGTACGAAATGATGATCACTCATAGCCTGACGAAGCTACTAGTAGGAAGCATTGAACAGATACGATAGATAACGATTTACATGTGACGTCGCGAACTGTGTAGAACATCATGTCTGAGTCTTGCTCTGCTCAGGCTGTTCCTCAGTCTCTCACCGTTGAGTTCCTCGAATACCGCCGGAACAAAACGTGAGAACATAAAGTCTTTCGTCGACGGGGCAGCAACGCTTCTTGTCCAGCAGCCGACGACGACACAGACGGCGAAGGATCCACCGTGACATTCCATACCAAGATTTACATACTACAGCGATACACACACGAACAGCAGTCCTCGCAGCAACGAAACCGCCCTCGCCACCCATTGGGAAGCTCTCAGCCTCGGACCCGCATGTGCTGGTGACCTGGTGCTGGCGCACCTCCTGATCCTGCATTGCACAGTACGCCAGGGCGAGCAGGGTCGCTAGAGACTCGGACTTGCCACCATCCACGACGGGCTCGAAGCTAGAGCCAAGGACAAGCAAGACGACGGACCAGCAACCCTTGGCGCTGTCTCCTCCCTCGACGACTGTGGCGACTTTGCCTCTGCCCCACCACACACGTTCTTGGAGTCGTCGAGCTCCGCACCTTGAGTAACATGGGCACGTATCAGCCTGGAAAGCCGACCCCGACGTTCCACGCAAAGGATATACGACCACATACGCTACTACGGCCCCATGCCATTTATTTCGAGTCAGGTCCAACTTGGGCTCTGCTCCGGACTTGCTTTTATCGATCGGCGACCCGTTTCGCATCTGTCCACCACTGTACACGCGCAATGTCCACCGCCGAATCGCTCGCCGCAGAGGTCACACAACAAACAACGCTCGTTAACGAGCTCAGATTCAAAACACAGACTCGACCGCCCTTGACGCTGCCAAAAAGAAATTCAAGAACTCAAGAAGACGCTCGGTGCAATCGGGAAAGCAAAGGCGAGCTCGGGGGCTGCTGGGACAAGCGACAGCAAAGATGGGAAGAAAAAGGATCGGCTGTTGCTCAAGACTGCCGAGGTGAGTCCGGTCGATTGGGGGTTGGTGATCGATTTGAGATTGACTTGTCGTTGTCTTCTTTCGTCCATTTTTTCCTAGGGTACGCGGGATCATGGGCCCGCCGAGATGTTCTGTCGGGAGCACATCGAGCGGATCGTCAAGGTTGTCTTCACGTCGTATGGTGGGAGTTGTTTGGATACGCCTGTATTCGAGCGCAAGGACGTACTGACGGACAAGTATGGCGAGGACTCAAAGCTCATCTTTGATCTCATGGACCAAGGAGGGGAGCAGCAGGCGTTGAGGTACGATCACACCGTCCCGCTCGCACGATACCTAGCCATATCGGGTGGGACAATACAAGGCAAAATCTGGCAGGTGGGAAAGGTGTATCAGAGGGATAACCCCGTCATGCCCAAGGGACGGATGGGAGAGTTCATGCAGGCGGTACGTCGTGTCTGGTTTCTGCCGCCCCGATCGGGCAGTGACCCGTTGCGCTAGGATTTGGATATTGTCGGCGTGTGGGATCCGATGATTCCGGATGGGCAGATCGTTAGTTTGCTTTGCACGATGCTGACACGCTTAGACGTGAGCGAGTACACGGTCAAGGTGAGGTGTTTAATATGGTAATATCGTATCATCTCTCTGTTGAACATGCTACGCGACAGATTAATAACCGTAAAATACGGGATTTCCGAGACGTTTGCGGCGTACCACCGGAGAAGATACGCACGAGCTCCTCTACTGTAGACAAACTTGACAAGGTACGTCTCTGCATGTAGATGTAATCTACGTCCCTTTACTCAACTTTCGCCTTGCCAGCTATCTTGGGAGGACGTGAATAAAGAAGTGACAGACCAGAAAAGGTTGAGATCCCAGGTCGCGGACAGGATTGGAGAGTTTGTCAAACTCAAAGGTCAATCATTCCCCCAAAACCTACATCAACACTCGGAGTGACGATGAGCAACCGAACAAGGGGACCATCTCTACTAGACCAACTCAAAGCCGACGAAACATTGATGTCCAATCGCAGTGCAAAATACGGCATCCTCGAGATGGAACAAGAGTCTTGTTCACGCTTGTCGGAGCGGACAAAGTCCCCGATAAAATGTGGCGAATCTAGCATCTCCGATCGTAACGTCATTCTCATAAATCGATTACTATACTGGAATAATATACGAGGCTAGCCTCAGCACCTCCCGGTTTCGTCCCCAGCGGCCCTGGATCAACGCCGTCCGAAACGTCAGCCGCAGCCCCACCCGCAGCTTCCAAAAAAAAGGGCCAAAAACGATCGAAGATGCAGAGGGGAAAGAAGAGGGGGACGAATCCCAAGTGGGGGTCGGCCCCATCGCCGGCGGCGGACGACAATCTTGTGGGCTCTTTCACGTCTGCAGCGGCAGGGGATGAAGGAAGGGTGTCCAATGTCCGTGTATCGGTATCAATATCGGGTTGGATCGGATAATCCCCTTCGTATGGCCCAAGTGGGGCATGCGGAGCAAGGAGACAATGACATACGTGATCGCGGCGGGTGGTGGGCTGCTGGAGGAATGAATCAGGCTGGTCCAGGAGCTGAGAGAGGCTAGGATCAAGCCTGGGTGGGCACTCGTTTCCCACACGTGGCGATGGGTTATTGACGCGACGTCGCTTTTAGACGGATTTCCTGGCAAAGCGGAAAACAAAATTGCCCGCACAATTTGCGGCGGCGAAAAAGAACGAGTGCCGTTTGATATCCTACTCGGCGGTGACGAGCTGAAGCAAGGCTTGGTCGTCGTCAAGGAACAAAAGTGGGACCGACGAGCAACGCGTTCATTAAAGCGTGCAAGGCCCTCGTCCTCGAAAGTGCTACAGACATTGCCACCGTCATCCAGCCGTCCCACCACTCACTCGCATCACAGCCGAGCATAAGTTGGACCACCCTTCGTTCCACTGAGGAGTACCACTGTGAGTAGCTGTATTTGACATAACGTACCAAGTACGAAAGTACGTTCAGTCAGCTCTGTTTCTAAACATGACCTTTGCACGGGGATTGACCGCGATGTAAGTGCCAATATGCCAGCTCGGCGGGTGCGTCACGTTGTCCTCCAGCTTCATGTCGTATGTCACGACGACATAAGCCAACATAGATTTCAGCTCAATGGCAGCGAAGAAACGTCCAGGGCTAACAAGATAGTGAGTGAGTAAAATCTCCGTAGAATATGGAAGAAGCGAGGCCGTACCATGCATTTTTACCAAGTCCAAAGGGTAAATACTCGATCGACGTCGAGGCGAATTGGTGCTTCGAACCCTTCCCGTCTTCCTCGCGCATGTGGGCAAACCGAAATGGCTCGAATACATCAGGATTTTCGTAGAAATTCTTGTCGTGGTGAAGCGATAGGGAGGGCGCAGCAATCAACGTTCCTTTCGGTATAAAAGTTCCATCGGAGAACTTGAAATCCTTTAAAGCCTTGCGTGTCAGGGTCACTAATGAATGGAGTGATCAGGATGAACTTCGCATATAAACGAACGCGACAGCAACTACCGATGGTCATCCCTTCGATGCGTTGGCACTCCTTGAGGAAGCTATCGACTTTCCGCATCTTGCTCGTTGCAACCTTCGACCATCCGTCCTTTTCCACGATACCTTCAACCTCCTCACGAAGCGGTTGGATGTACTGAGGATTCGCTGCAAGATAAAAGAGCGCTTGAGTGAAAAACTATAATGCGGGACACATTAGACTAGGATGAGGCTACCACAGGGATTGAACATACGTTGGAGGACGACTACAGCAAATATCGAAGAGCTGAGGGTCGATTACAATGAATTTATATCTGCACTCACGTGAATAGCCCCGAAACCGACTACCAACACACGAGCTGTCAAGCGCTCTGCAGTCAACTCCGGACCCTCTGCTTCGTCCATCATCCATGATAGAAGGTCGTTCTATCAAAAATGGAAAATTCCAATGAGCTACCTCCTTGTCAGCAACGAGGGAAACGAACAGGCTTATCATCCCACTCCGTCCCGTACTCGTTCAGGTGTTTCTGTCGCTCTTCGATGGTTGGACCAAGAAGCTTTACACCGCGTGCGATGCTCCGAGGTATGTTTGTAAGGAAACGAGTAGCAAGTCTGTCAGAATGTTAAATACTACATCTAACACAGCCAAGGGCATCGACTTACGATCTCATGAATTTAGGGAACAGCCCGATCATAATGCCCGATTTAGGGAGGTCAAGGGCATACCGGATGTTGAGATCCATCCAATCAGGATCGCGGCCTAGTGTGATCGGACTAAGAAACGAAGGGAAGAGGAGGGGGCGGGGAGCATACATAACGGAAGACCGACAAATGCTCTGTTAGTCGTTCTGCAAACGACCTTTTGGATGACGCCTAAAGCCGGAACACACTTCCACTCTGAGTTCTTCCAGATGAGCGTATAGTAAACACTTTTTAAACAAAATCCCTTACCATTTCCTGTGAGATCCAAAACCTCAACAAAGGATGTGACAATTTCGTCCCTGATCTCCGGAAATAGGACTTCGATATTTCGAGTGAGATGGTGGCGAACGACTGCAAGGTGATAAGGGTTATGGTAAATGTGAGGTCCCACCGTGTATTCAACCTGGATTTCCTGCGCAGGCATTGGAAAAGAGATGATTACAGAAAGAGATCATGAATGCTCACATCATTGACGGCTTCCTTAAATGAAAACTCGTCGTCGGACACTTTCGCCAGTTCTTCCAGATGTTCGCGGTTGCTCAGAATGACCATCCAGCGAGTGGGTTGCGCAATCTTGAACGGAGCAGGCTTGTACTATTAAATCGAGAGTTATTACACAACAACCGTTCGCCGCACAAGACTTACCTTCTCATAGCCTTGTTGTATGATATTTTGAGCGTCCGTCAGATGCTTGAAACCGGTCCACCAGGCGCCAAGCCAATTACTTGAGCCTACGGCTGGGATTGCATTGAGCTGCTGAAAATCAGAAAGATTCAAGTGGGGAACGTTTCTGCCTAGGTCATGCTCACATTGGGACCTTGAGACAATTTTGCGATGACAATGATGGTAGCGACGAAGCCCACGACACCATACGTGCCGAAGATATTCACTAGTAGTTCTGGCAATGATTGGAAACCCATTGCAGTGAGTTTTCTGAGGGGGAAGGGACGTAGTAACCTACAATTTGTATGTGACCTAAGTAGGTCGACTTCGACCGATCGCCTACTCCATTTGGAGATTAGTAGCGATGGGACTCCTGGCAGTCGCCACTGTTCACCAATTACCGCCAGAGTCGATATTGTGCGAGAACAGCGAACACGAAATGATGATCAGTGATCAAAACCTACACAAGCGGCTGGCAGGGTCAATCAAACTTAAACTCGGGTCCCTGCTCGCTCTTACTTACCTATTATCATAGCCTGACGAAGTTCGTGCCAGAGATACACAACAGCTTTGGACTGCGTCGTACCCGCCAGCAAGCGCACGCCGCCGAATCCATCCGGTTAGTGATGCCACACCAGATGTAAGTACCCAAATACCGACAAGTGCGTGGAATGGTCAGTCTTATTTTCCATGAGTATGACATGCCGGTCTAATATCTGGAGATACTTATGGGAGGAATTCGGTTGTAGGTTTGGGATTTCCTGGTCGATACATGCCAACCGCGACAACTGATCGATGCCCTTCCCGCTGATCCACCGTTCATGTGTACTGACGTACATAGTGCCATAACATGCATTGTGGCCCTGCTGGTTGCTTTGTGCAGGGAAGCATCGAACATGATGTGGCGCCGCCACCGTTTGCCGGGGAAGAGCGCTTATGAATCGCTGTAGACAAAATTTCGGTCTTCCGCCTTCCATTCAGAAGACGCACCACGACTATTCTGACTAACCGTCCGCTGGAAGACTTGACCTTTCCTGCTCGGATCCATGAGCAACACGTTCATTAAACCATGAAAGGCCCTCTTCCTCGGAAGTGCTACTAGATATGGCCAATGTGTGTCCAGCCGTCCCACCACTCACTAGCATCACAACCGAGAATAAGATGGACCATCCTTAGTTCCCCTGAGCGGTATCACTGGGAAATAGTTGGATTGGCATGACGTACCAAGTACGAAAAGTACGTTCAGTCAACTCTGTTTCTAAACATGACCTTTGCACGGAGGTTGGCCGAGATGAAAGTGCCAATATGCCAGCTCGGCGGGTGCGTCACATTCTCCTCCAGTTTCACGTCGTATGTCACGACGACGTGAGCCAACATAGATTTCAGCTCAATTGCAGCGAAGAAACGTCCAGGGCTGACAAGATAGTGAACGAGTAAAATCTCTGTAGAATATGGACGAAACGAGGTCATACCATGCATTTTTACCGAGTCCAAAGGGTAAATACTCGGTCGACGTCGAGGCGAATTGATGC
This sequence comes from Xerocomellus chrysenteron, assembly GCA_038093415.1. Taxonomy (NCBI): domain Eukaryota; kingdom Fungi; phylum Basidiomycota; class Agaricomycetes; order Boletales; family Boletaceae; genus Xerocomellus; species Xerocomellus chrysenteron. The sequence continues at coordinate 26,907 of JBBPSD010000082.1, forward strand.
TTCGGACCCTTCCCGTCTTCCTCGCGCATGTAGGCGAACCGAAATGGCTCGAATACATCGGGATTTTCGTAGAAATTCTTATCGTGGTGGAGCGATAAGGTGGGCGCAGCAAGCAATGTTCCTTTCGGTATAAAAGTGCCATCAAAGAACGTGAAATCTTTCAAAGCCTTGCGTGAGAGGGTCACTAATGAATTGAGTGATCGTGATCAGGATAGACCTCGCATACAAATGAACGCGACAGCAGCTACCGATGTTCATCCCTTCGATGCGTTGGCACTCCTTCAGGAAGCTATCGACTTTCCGCATCTTGCTCATTGCAACCTTCGACCATCCGTCCTTCTCAACGATACCTTCAACCTCCTCACGAAGCGGTTGGATGTACTGAGGATTCGCTGCAAGATAAAAGAGTGCCTGAGTGAACAACTATAACGCGGGACACATTAGACTAGGATGAAGCTACCACGGGGACTCGAACGTACGTTGGAAGATGTCTACAGCAAACATCGAAGAGCTGAGGGTCCGTTACAATTGGTCCATATTTGCACTCACGTGAATAGCTGCGAAATTGACAACCAACACACGAGTTGTCAAGCGCTCTGCAGTCAACTCCGGACCCTCTGCTGCGTCCATCAACCATGATACAAGGTCGTTCTATCAAAAATCCAATGAGCACCTCCTCGTCAGCAACGAGGGAAACGAACAGGCTTGTCATCCCACTCCGTCCCGTACTCGTTCAGGTGTTTCTGTCGCTCTTCAATGATTGGGCTAAGAAGCTTCACGCCGCGCGCGGTGTTCTGAGGAACATTTGTAAGGAAACGAGTAGCCAGTCTATCAGCGTGTGTTAATAACTACACTTAAGACAGCCAAGAACATCGACTTACGATCTCATGAATTTAGGGAACAGCCCAGTTATAACACCCCCTTTAATGACGTCAACGGTATACCGGATGTTGAGATCTATCCAATCAGAATTGCGGCCTAGAGTGACTGAACTAAGAAACGACGGGAAGAAGAGATGGCCGAGGAGCATACACAACGGGAGGCCAACAAATATTCTGTTGCTCGTCCTGCAGACGACCCTTTGGATGACGTTTAACGCTGGTACACTCTTCCACTCTGAGTGCTTCCAGATGAGCATACAGTAAACACTTGTCAAACGAGATTCCTCACCATTTCCTGTGAGATCCAAAACCTCAGCAAAGGATGTGACAATCTCATCCCTGATCTCAGGAAATAGGACTTCGACATTTCGGGTGAGATGAAGGCGAACGACTGCGACGTGATAGGGATTATGGTGAACGTTAGGTCCCAGCGTGTGCTCAACCTGAACTTGCTGCAGAAGACATTGGAAAGGAGTTAATTTCACAGACAGAAAATGATCGCCCACATCGTTGATGGCTTCCAAAAAAGAAAACTCGTCGTCGGACGCTTTCGCCAGTTCTTCCAGATGTTCGCGGTTGCTTAAAATTACTGTCCAGCGGGTGGGTTCTGCCACCTTGAATGGCGCAGATTTGTACTATAAAGTCGGGGGTTACTACACAACAACCGTTCGCCGCATGGGACATACCTTCTCGTAACCTTGTTGTATGATATTTTGAGCGTTCGTCAGATACTTGAAGCTGGCCCACCAGGTGCCAAGCCAATTACTTGAGCCTACAGCCGGGATTGCATTGAGCGGCTGAAAATAAGAAGGATTCAAGCAGGAAACAAAAGTTTTTGTTGTAGGGCATACTCACGTTGGGATCTTGAGACAGTTTTGCGATTACGATGATGGTTGCGACGAAGCCTACGACACCATAGGTGACACCGAGGATATTTACTGGTAGTTCTGGACCCATTGTGAGTGTTCTGAATCTAGGTGTTTTGAATCTAGCCAGAGTTACTAGCCTACAATTAAAATTTTGTACATTACCTAAGTACTTACAAGAGGTGCCCTACGGACGCAGTGCGAAGATGAGGAAGAAGGAAGAGAGTTCATGTTACATATGTAATAGTTGTGGATAAGTACACTACAAAGTTCAAGTTAGCACTGTCTTTATTGTCGTTCTGAGGGGTGAAGGATTCTGCGAACGTCAAGACTTGAACGTCTGAAACTTCTTTTGGCTAAACCTAATGACTCTAATCGGAATCTCCGTTCGGAAACCCCGATGCGCCCATGCCCAGACGAGGGTGAATGAAAGGAAAAGGAGCGGTCGTGTTGACGGATTGATGATGTCACCGTCATTGGTGTAGGTGTACTGCGCAATTGCGAATTGAATCGTCGAGTTGTCGGAACGGACCACATGCGATCAGCTAGCTGAATGCATGATAGTTGACACAGCATGACGGGAAACAACCGACAGTAGGACGTACCCCAGAAACACAGATGGGCCCGTGAACGCTCAGGCTGCAGACGGGCTCATGATTCATTCACTAAAGACATGTCAGGCCCATGAACTGTAGTACTTACTATATGCACGCATTGTGTGGCAGTGCGTGTCGCGTTGTCCACAGCATGGAACATAAGGTGGCGCTGTCACCATCTGTCAAGGAACAGGTGTCAGGCGCGTATGAATTGCCGTAGGCAAAATTTCGGTGTTCTCGTTGACTGAAAGGTTCATCTGGCCACCCAGGTACTGGAAGACATGAGCTTTCCTGCTCGGATCGATGAGCAACGCGTTCATTAGACTGCAAGACCCTTATCCTTGGAAATACTATTAGTCATGACCACCTTGTTTCCAGCGGTTCCCCCGCTCATTCGCATCACAGCCGAGTAGAAATTGGACCATCCTTCGTTCCATTCAGTCAATTCTGTTTCTAATCATCACCTTTGCATGGGGATTGACTGCGATGTAAGTGCCAATATGCTGGCTAGGCGGGTACGTCGCGTTGTCCTCCAGTTTCACGTCGTATGTCATGACGATGTGGGCCAAAATAAATATCAGCTCACATGCAGCGAAGAAACGTCCAGGGCTAGCAAAATAGGCAGTGGGTAAAACCTCGGTAGAAGATCGAAGAAGCAAAAGCCGCACCACGCGTGTTTACCAAGTCCAAAGGGTAAATACTCGACTGAAGTCGAGGTGAATTGATACTTCAGACCATCCTCCCGCATGTGGGCGAACCGGAACGGCTCAAATACCTCGGGATTTTCGTAGAAATTCTTATTGTGGTGGAGCGATAGGGTGGCCGCACTAATCAAAGTTCCTTTCGGTATAAAGGTTCCATCGGAGAACGTGAAATCTTTTAAAGCCTTGCGTAAGAGGGTCGCTAATGAATTGGGTGATCAGGATGACCCTCACATATAAACGAATGCGAAAAAATATACTCATGTGTATCCCTTCGATGCGTTGGCACTCCTTCAGGAAGCTATCGACCTTCCGCATCTTGCCCAGTGCAACCTTCGACCATCCGTCCTTCTCAATGATGCCTTCAACCTCCTCACGAAGCGGTTGGATGTACTGAGGATTCGCTGCAAGGCGATAAAGCGCCTGAGTGAAAAACTATAATGCAGGACATATTAGACTGGGATGAGGCTACCACGGGGACTCGAACGTACGCTGGAGGATGACTATAGCAAATATCGAAGAGCTGAGGGTCCGTTACAATGGGTCCATATTTGCACTCACGTGAATAGCTGCGAAATTGACAACCAACACGCGAGTTGTCAAACACTCTGCAGTCAACTCCGAACCCTCTGCTTCGTCCATCAACCATGATAGAAGGTCGTTCTATCAACATTCGCGGTGAGCGTCTCCTCGTCAGCAACGAGGGAAACGAACGAACAGGCTTGTCATCCCACTCCGTCCCATACTCGTGTAGGTATTTCTGTCGGTCTTCGATAATTGGACCTAGAAGCTTCACACCGCGCACGGTGCTCTGAGGAATGTTTGTAAAGAAACGAGTAGCTAGTCTGTAAGCATGTAAAAAAAAATACACCCAAGACAAGAGCATCGACTTACGATCTCATGAATCTAGGGAACAGCCCAGTTATGATGCCCCCTTTAATGACGTTAACGGTATACCGGATGTTGAGATCTATCCAATCAGGATTGCGGCCTAGAGCGATTGAACTAAGAAACCAAGGGAAGAGGAAATAGGCGGAGAGCATACACAACGGGAGGCCAACAAATACTCTGTTGGTTGTCCTGCAGACGACCCTTTGGATGACATCTAACGCCGGTATACTCTTCCACTCTGAGTGATTCCAGGTGAGCATATAGTAAACACTTGTCAAACGAGATTCCTCACCATTTCCTGTGAGATCTAAAACCTCAGCAAAGGATGTGGCGATCTCGTCCCTGATTTCAGGATATAGGACTTCAATATTTCGAGTAAGATGGAGGCGAACGACTGCAGCGTGATAGTGATTTTGGTAAACGTTACGTCCCAACGTATACTCAACCTGAACTTTCTGCAGAAGACATTGGAAAGGAGATAATTTCAAAGAATCATTGCGCACTTCATTTATGGCTTCCAAAAATGAGAACTCGTCGTCGGACGCTTTCGCCAGTTCCTCCAGGTGTTCGCGGTTGCTTAGAATGACCGTCCAGCGGGTGAGTTCTGCGACCTTGAACGGTGCAGATTTGTACTATAAAGTCGGGGGTCACTACACAGCAGCCGTTCGCCGCATGAGACATACCTTCTCGTAGCCTTGTTGTATGATATTTTGAGCGTTCGTCAGATACTGGAATCCGGCCCACCAGGCGCCAAGCCAATTACTTGAGCCTACGGCCGGGATTGCATTGAGCTGGTGAAAATGACAACGGCTCAAGCGGGGAACAAGAGTTTCTGTCATAGTAGGTCATGCTCACATTGGGGCCCCGAAATAGCTCCGCGACTACGATGGCAGCAGCGAAGAAGCCTGCGACACCATAGGTGGCGCCGGAGATACCTACTGGTAGCTGCAAACCCATTGTGAGCGCTCTGAAGGGGGACGGGATGTAACCTACAATTTGTACTTGACGTATGTAGGCCGCAGAAAAGCCCCGTGGGATACTTGCATAGGCAGCTTCACGTTGGCATGCGAAAGGTTGAAGCCGCGGCGTTGACCACTAAACGTCGATAATGCACCTTCGTAACGAATTTGTGTCAAAAAACAGATCATAAGATGCATCAACTGTGGGGCCGAGATGTAGCGAGTGGAAACGTCACGAGGTGAGCGGTGATTGAGCTTGGCAAAGGCTGAGGTTGGACTTGATACAAGACGACGAAACGATGGATACAACATTTTTCTTCATCGGTCAACCCGGAATGTGTTCTCCAGGTTCGTCGAAGTCGAATGGTGTTGTTTCCGTTGACTTCAGGGTGGGCGCTGAGCTGATATGGTCGACCAAAGGTGAGGTGTGATTGGGTTAACAACGGTGGGATCAAGTTGTGGCATAGCCTGGTATGCCAAAGGCCGGATCCGCGGCATTCACCACTTGAAAGTTGACAATAATGCAGATAACAGATCGTCCGCTATACGGCCGCAGTGTACCGGAGGAAACGGATCAGCAGTGATCGGGATTGGCCACCGTCGGACTTCATGCTATTACAACATGCCAACGATGAAACGATGGAGACGACTGGTCGTAACCAGTAAACCACATATTTCAACGGTAAGTGGCCCAGTCAACTCTCCTTGAAAGACTCATCTTTTCTGATCTCGGTTCCTGGGTTCAGTCGCGCGGTGTGCCCCAAGACTACATCTTTTCGTCTGACTTTCCACTTCTTTCAGGGGGGCGGTTACACGCAGTCAACCCGCCGAGTCGCGGTGAACCGGGATCTTTCATGCATTCCCAATCCACGATTCCCGGCTCTTCCGAATCTTACTTGCGAGAGATTGTCTCCCAGCGGGGCCAGTTCGGACGACGAATCACTCCATGTGATAGCTGCAACCTCGCTGGAGCCGTCACGGTTCGGGACCCGACGATGGCACCGGTAGCAACTATGATTTCCCACCACCCATGGCTATATAAAAAAAGACTCCTTTCCGAACAGAAGATAGGCAGAATTTTCCCGCAGGAATTGCGGGACGTCCACGGATTGCACGTGAATAAACGTTCGACGTCCTGAGCTGACTCCAAGTAGCCGCTTCAGAGACTGCGATGGCATGTCATATTCGAACCAAAGGGCTCCGACTCGGTCCAGGTACGACTGTACGAGCACTGTCTGACTATACAGGGGATGCTCACCTGGCAGGAGTGCTCATCGAACAAGCAAATCCCTGCAACGTCCGCTCGAGTATAGGATGCCTCGATGTTAGTCGACCTGAAGCCCGGCTGACCATGGGCTGCATTGCAGATGGTAATACCTCGAGAAACCACACTCCGTCGTGATAGCTCTCGCAGCACCAACAAATATCGGTTTATCTCAGGCAGCGGGAGCGGGAACGATGATGGTCGAGCAATGTACTCCCGAGTACATGTTATACACTCGGGGAGCTGCGAGCACCAATACAAGAATTGGGTATACGGGAATCGTTTAGTCGACCCTCCTTCTGAACATGACCTTTGCGCGGTGATCGGGTGCGATCGTCGTCGCAAAACGCAATGATTTCGGCCGCGTTCCACCGTCCTCCAACTTGACATCATACGTCACCACGACATGCGCCATCATGGTTTTCAGTTCGTTTGCAGCAAAGAAACGTCCCGGGCTAATGGCAGACAGTCAGAAAATTCTCAGTCATTGGAAACAGTAAGAGCTTACCATGCATGTCGACCATGTCCAAAGGCCAAATACTCGGGCGCCGTCGAGACAAATTGATGCTTTACACCTTCGTTATCCCCTTCACGCAAGTCAGAAAATCGAAAGGGCTCGAATGTGTGGGCGTTTTCGTAGAACGCCCCGTCAAGGTGTATAGATCGAGTCGCTGCGACGATCGTGGTACCTTTCGGGAGAAACGTGCCGTCCGAGAACGTGAAGTCTTTCAATGCCTTGCGTCTCAGAGTCGCTGGTTGGTTGAATGATTAGATTGGCTGGCGCATCAAACGAATCAGGAGACACGTGCCGTTGCTAATGCCTTCCATGCGTTGGCACTCCTTGAGGAAGCTGTCTACTTTTCGCATCTTGTCCACTGCGGCCTTCGACCATCCCTCCTTCTCGACGATGCCTTCAACCTCCTCACGAAGGGGGCCAATATATTGAGGATTCGCCGCAAGGTAGAAGAGCGTATGAGTGAACATCTGTGAACAGTCGTCAATCAACAGGACCAAGGCCCCAACATGAGAATTGAAACATACAGAGGAAGTTGTCTAATCGCAAAAACGAAGGATCTGAGCGGCGTAAGTATGCGAAGGAAACACATCAGGACGCACATGGATAGCCGCGACATTGATGGCCAATATATATGTTGTGAGAGACTTCGCCGTCAACTGTGGACCCTCTGCTTTTTCCATCAACCATGACAGAAAGACGTGCTATCAAGAAATTGGTTAGTGAGTGCCGATCTCACCCGCGAACGAGTTTACGAACAGGCTTATCGGTCCACTCATTCCCATTGTCTATCAGGTATTTCTGCCGCTCCTCAATTGTTGGACCAAGAAGTTTCATTCCGTGCTGCCTACTTTGAATGACGTTCGTAAGGTACCGGGCAGCTATACTGTAACTGACTTGAAGACCAGGCCGTGGACAGGCAGCTGTAAGCGACTTACGGTTTCAGTAAGTCCGGGAAAAGCCCAAGAACAGCGCCTCCTGTCATCACATCGATAGTATACTGAATGTTGAGATCAATCCACTCAGGGTCACGACCTAGAGCGCATGAGATAAACGCAAAAGACAAGGGAGAAGGCTCACATAACGGAAGGCCCACAAACACTCTGTTCGTCGTTCTGCAAACCACCTTTTGCGCGCTGCTGAGCGCCGGCACACTCTTCCATTCTGGGTGTTCCAGCCCTTCATGAATAGCACACGGGAATGAGGACGAGATGCTCACCATTTCCCCTGAGATCTAGTACGTCATCAAAGGCTGTGGTGATCTCATCCCTGATTTCTAGACACAAGGCGCCGAGATTTCGAGTCAATTGTGAGCGCACAATCGGAATAGGATATGGATTGTGGTGAATTTCTTGTCCCATCGTGTGCTCGACATGAATTTGCTGTTGGTGACATTGAGCACAAGTTTCCAGTCCACCCTCCCCGAATAAAATAGTTACTCGCATCATTCAAGGCTTCTGCGAAAGAGAGCGTATCATCCGGTGCTCTCCACAGTTCTTCCACATGTTCACAGCTGCTGATAACTACTATCCAGCGGTAGAGTTCCGCGACCTTGAATGGGGCTGACTTGTGCTGGAACCATGTGAACGAACGTGCATGAAATATGCGAAGCACCAGACTAACCTTTTCATATCCTTCCTGTATAACGTCCAGCGCATTGGTGAGATACTTGAAACCGGCCAACCACGAGCCGAGCCAGCCACTCGATCCAACGGTGGGTATAGCATCAAGCTAGAAACGAGCTAAGATTGAGGAGAACAAGTATTTCCGCCAACTACACTCACCTTAGAAGGCTGGGACAGCTTTGTGACGACGACAAGGGCAGCGGCAACACCTGCGACAGCATAACTAGAGATGTCCATTGGTAGGGAAGTCATTGGAAAAGGAGACTTGTGGTTGATCGCTTGATATGCGGAAGACGGCTGTTGGATATGCGCCAATTTGGGATTGACATCCCCGGATGTTACGATTAGTCTTTATTTGATGAATCGAGGGCACACCGCCGTCTACCACCGTCGAGTCACAAACCTTGTGGGATGAAACAATCGTCATAGAGGTTCACACTTGTTGTAGCGTGCGGGATGCCTCATTGATCAGCAGACGATGGGCGATTGACCTAGCGGTGCCACCGCAATGTCTCGGGCAGGACACCCTCGATATGGGGAAGTGGGGGACGGTCCTGAAAGACCGGAAGTCGCGCAATTCCATGCCTGTGAGCGTGTCTGGTCGTCTGGATGGAGCACCGCTAAAGAGCGCGAATGACATGTCAGTTTGAAAAGATAAGAGTGTTTCCAGACGGAACGTCACGGTGCCCTATTAACGCTTCAACCCTAAGTAACCCTATCACTCAGGCTGCAGAAGCCATGCGCACTGTATTTGGCTGTATTTTGGATCAACCGACATTCACTGATCACTGGCATCGGCCCCGGGGCCCACTGCACGATATCGACCGATCTCCAGTGGCTCCTTCCGTGTCATAGACGAACACTCGCCGCTGGACCGGGGACACCGGGACAAGCTGCCCCCACTCTCTGGAGAGCTCCTGTCGTCACGACGCGGAGGCAAGGACGGATGCGTGATGATGACTAACTATGAACACAAGGACTAGCCACAACCTATGAGGACTCCTGCCACACTGCCCACGACCTGGCCCACCATACCAGGCTTCCCCGGTACACCGCTTGGCCCAACAGAACCACAACGCCTTCTTCGTCCCCGTGGGACCCATCTTCTCCAGGAACCTGTCCCATCCGACCTGTCGTTCGCCACAGGGTAACCTTCGCCCGCACAAGTACTCCGGTCTTGCCAACGCCAAGGCAAGAACACACACTCCAAGGCGACGCCCCATGAAGTCAGCACAGCTCAGATGACGTTCACCGTGACCCTCCGTAACCGTTCTGAACCGAGATCTTTGGTGCATTCCCAATCCACGATTCCTGGAGCTTCCGGATCTCACGTGAATGACGACTATGAATATCTCACGTTTGACAAACCTCCTGGACCGCACCCAACGTCCGAACTGGTCCCGCCCGGGAGCGCCGAGAGTGTCTCCCAGCTCGCGGGTCAGTTCGGACGACGAATCGCTCAATTGTAAGCCTAGGGCTCACGACATGACATCATCATGTCCAACATGGATATACGCTATCGCACGCTCACGTAGTCCTTAGTTGTATACCACCATTAGCCTGTCTTCGTCGTTCTTTATACACGTCGTCGCTCCGTCACTTCGTACGCTTCAGTTTTTCCCGCCGTTCCCCAGAGCGGGCTTCCATTAATGTAGTCACTGCAACCTCGCTGGAGCCGTCACGACTTGGGGACCCGACGACGACACCGGCAGCAGCTATGATTCCACACTACCCACTGGCATGGACAAAACAAATTTGACTTCTTTTCGAACACAAGGTAGGCAGAATTTTCCCGCAAGAATGAGTCGATGGATTGGACGTGAATACACGTCCGATATCCCTGAGAATAGGCATGCATGTCATATTCGAACCAAAAGGCTCCAACTCTGTCCAGGTACGACTGTATGAGCACGCGCTCATCAAAGGAGTGAATCACTGCAACGTCAGCTCAAGCATAGGATGCCTCTATGTTAGTCGGCCTGAAGCCCGGCTGACCATAGGTTGCATTTCAGATACCATCTCGAGAAGCCACGCTCCGTCGTGACGGGTCTCACGGCGCCAACGAATATCAGTCCATCTCAGGCAGTGGCAGCGGGAACGATGGTATTCGAGCAATGTACTTTCGAGTAATATACACTCGAGGAGCTGTGAAAACTTTGACACTCAGGCTGTACTATACACTCTTGGGAAGAAAAAGAAAAAAAAAACTACTACAAGAATTGGGGTGTGTATCACACGTACAAGGGAATCGTTTAGTCGACCCTTCTTCTGAACATAACCTTTGCGCGGGGATCGGGTGCGATCGCCGTCGCGAAACGCAATGATTGCGGACGCGTTCCACCGTCCTCCAACTTGACGTCATACGTCACCACGACATGCGCCAACATGGTTTTCAGCTCGTTTGCAGCAAAGAAACGTCCCGGGCTAACAGGCAGTCAGAATTTTCGCAGTCATTGAAAACAGCGAGAACGTACCATGCATGTCGACCGTGTCCGAAGGCCAAATACTCGGCCGTCGTCGAGACAAATTGATGCTTTACACTTCCATTGTCCCCTTCACACAAGTCAGAAAATCGAAGGGGCTCGAATGTGTGGGGGTTTTCGTAGAACGCTCCGTCATGGTGTATAGATCGAGCGGCTGCGATGATCGTGGTACCTTTTGGTATAAACGTGCCGTCCGAGAACGTGAAGTCTTTCAATGCCTTGCGTCTCAGACCCGCTGGTTGGTTGAATGATCAGATTTGCTGATGCATCAAATGAATATGGATACACGTACTGATGCTAATGCCTTCCATACGTTGGCACTCCTTGAGGAAGCTGTCTACTTTTCGCATCTTGTCCACTGCGGCCTTCGACCATCCCTCCTTCTCAACGATGCTTTCAACCTCCTCACGAAGGGGGTCGATATATTGAGGATTTGCCGCAAGGTAGAAGAGCGCATGGGTGAACATCTGTGATCACATGTCAATCAACAGGGCCAAGGCTCCAAGAACACGAGAATTGAAGCGTACGGAGGAAGACGTCTAATCGCAAAATCGAAGTATCTGAGCAGCCTAAGTATGCGAGGAAACAACATCAGGACGCACATGGATAGCCGGGACATTGACGGCCAATATATACATTGCGAGAGACTTCGCCGTCAACTGTGGACTTTCTGATTCTTCCATCAACCATGACAGAAAGTCGTTCTATCAAAAACTAGTGAGTGTCGATCTCGCCTGAGAATGAGTTTAACAACAGGCTTGTCGGCCCACTCATTCCCATAGTGTATCAGGCATTTTTGTCGCTCCTTGATTGTTGAACCAAGAAGCTTCGTTCCGTGCTGCCTACTTTGAATGACGTTCGTCAAGCACCAGGCAGCTACACTGTCACTGAGGTGAAGACCAGGCCGGGGACAGGTGTCTGTAGGCAACTTACGGTTTCAGAAAGTTCGGGAAAAGCCCAAGTACAGCGCCTCCTTTCATGATGTCGATAGTATACTGAATGTTGAGATCAATCCACTCAGGGTCACGGCCTAGAGCACATGAGATGAAAACAAAATGCAAGGGAGGAGGCACACATAGTGGGAGGCCTACAAACACTCTGTTCGTCGTTCTACAGACTATCTTTTGCGTGCTGCTGAGCGCCGGCACACTCTTCCATTCTGGGTGTTCCAGCTCTTCATGAATAGCACACGGGAATGAGGGGATGACGTGCTCACCATTGCCCCTGAGATCTAGTACGTCATCAAAGGCTGTGGTGATCTCATCACTGATTTCTAGATACAAGTCGCCGAGACTTCGGGTCAGTTGTGAGCGCACAATCGGAATGTGATAGGGAATGTGGTGAATTTCTTGTCCCATCGTGTGCTCGACATGAAGTTGCTGTTGGTGACATTGAGCACAAGTTCCCAGTCCACCCTCCCCGAAGAAAATAGTTACTCGCATCATTCAAGGCTTCTGCGAAAGAGAGCGTATCATCCGGTGCTCTCCACAGTTCTTCCACATGTTCACGGCTGCTGACAACTACTATCCAGTGGAAGCGTTCTGCGACCTTGAATGGCGCTGGCTTGTGCTGGAACCATGTGAACGAGCGTGCATGAAATGTGCGAAGCACCAGACTAACCTTTTCATATCCTTCCTGTATAACATCCAGCGCATTGGTGAGATACTTGAAACCGGCCAACCACGAGCCGAGCCAGCCACTCGATCCAACTGTGGGTATAGCATCAAGCTGGGCAGGAGCTAAGATTGAGGAGAACAAGTATTTCCGTAAACTACGCTCACCTTGGAAGGCTGGGATAACTTTGTGAGGATGACGAAGGTAGCGGCCACCCCTGCGACAGCATAACTAGAGATGCCCAATTGTAGGGAAGTCATTGGGAAAGGTGAAGTGTGGCTGATCGCTTGATATGCGAAAGACCGCTCGGCGCTGTTGGACGTCTATACTAAGTAATTATCCTGTGCGTGCGCCAATTTGGGATTCATCCCAAGATGATATGAAGAGTCTAAATGTTGCCTACCGCGGAAATTTAATCCATCGACGTTGGGTCACACATCTTGCGGAATGAAACAATCGTCATAGATATCCACACTTGTCGTAGCGCGCGGGATGGATGCCTCGTTGATCGTCAGACAATGGGCGAATTACCCAGCGTGATTGCAGGGTGCCACCGGGATATCTCGGGCAGGACAGCCTCGATATAAGTAAGTGCGATTCCATGCCTGCCAGTGTGCGCGTGTCTGGACGTCGGATTGAGCACCGCTAAAGAGCGGAAATGACATGTCAGTTTAAAAGAATACGATTGTCTCCAGATTACCAGCTCAACGTGCTTTTCGGTGATTGGCCCATCTGTTGTTTGATACGACTCAGTGTGTCGTTATCATTAGTAGCAAAATGACAGACATGTCCCAACTAGAAAGGAACTGCATGGCGCACGTCAAGCGTTCTCGTCGAACACCATCCGAAAATCGTGCAAGGTACTCTCCCTGTTTCAGCATGCCTAGATGTCGCTCATCTATCGCCAACTCACCCACTGAATTGCAGGGAACTGCAGTACCTGCGGCCCGACCCTCCCGACCATGGCGTCAGTCGTTCGTTATAAATTTGCAAGACCGTTACATCCCACCAGACAAAGTGAAAGGTGGGTCTCGACCATGTGGATGGAAATGCGGGAACCAAATCGCGAATGTACCGCATTGTCCTAAGGGGTCTCGGCCATGCCGTCGGCGCACCCGGGAAACCAAGTCGGCAGATTCGGCAACTTGCGCCATGTATTTGGCTGTATTTGGATATACTGTACAGTTTTGAATCAGCCACATTCGCTCATCGTCTGGCCCGACCAGCACCCACCTCTGCACGATGTCGACCGATCTCCAGTGGCTCCTCCTCCGCGTCAGTTATCCGCCACCCTCCAGACGAACGCTCACCGCTTGTCCCGACAGAACTACAACGCCTTCCTCGTGAAGAAGGTCCCCGAGGGACCCATCTTCTCCAGCGAACCCGTACGTGAACTCGCCTTGCCGTTGCCCGACCCATCCGACCTGTCGTTCGACAGGGTAACCTCCGTAACCTCCACTCGCACAAGTACTCTGGTCTTGCCAACGCCAAGGCAAGCACACGTTCTCCGATGTCGACACGCACGTACTGACTCTTCGCAGACGATCGACATCAGGGACTCGGCCTCGGGCATCCAGGTTACCGTCGACAAGTCCAAGGCGACGCCCCATCAAGTCAGCACGGCTCGGACGACGTTCACGATCCGAAACCGGTCTGGTGGACGTCGTGCGTTGGGCGTCGTTGCAGGTCTCACGAAAAAGGGATACCGCCCCGATCTTCGCGCGGTCAGTACTTTTTCTCTTGTTTTTTTTTAATCCTTTGTGAGGAGCCGCTTGGGCACTCCGCTTGCTTCGAAAACGCACTCTCGTTAGAACTCGCTGGAAAACACCTGACGGTGTATGAAGGTCGAGCGTGGACATGTTTGCAATATCAATCTTGTCGTCTTCATCAGGCATTTTTCCTCTCCGTTCATGTTCGTCATGGGGAGGCGCGACTGGCGACTACATTTCTCTCTGTCCTTGATCGTCCTGTAGTATGTTTTACTAACGGAACGTCATGGACAGGCTGCCCTCGGCCGCACCTCTGCTCTCATTGCCGCACAAAAAGAAAAGAAGACTCGTCCGCCAAAGAAGGCCCGAGGGAAAAAGGCCACTGCATGACCGTCTTGGCGTGTATCTCTAGTATTCTCTTCGCTATGCACCTTCATGATAAAATAAGCATTGTTATGCCAGCCATGAGCAGTTTCCGATCGACCCGGTACAAATACACACACGATTCGACTATGCGTACAACGTTTGCCTCGCCATCTCAGTACACCGCGCATTCGTTCGACTGATTCAAACGGCCAACACTTTGCCCATGGGCTGCCCGATCCTTCCCGCCGCTCCAAAGGAGTGCTTTGAGCCCAAGTGATCTTTGGAAGGGGCCGTCGCATCGACCTTGCGATACACGCTCTCCTTGAGTCTGTTATTGTCATGACTGCCATGACCGTGCTTCTTCTCCTTCTTGGGCGCCTCTTCCTCGTGCGGGGGAGGGTGCTGTGCCTGATCTTCGCCCTCCCCCTGAGGGGCGGGGCGCGGGTAGTCGGCGTTCTCGGTGGGGTGGGCGTTCGCGGGCGCGGACGTACCGCTGTATGGGGTGGGTGAGTGGGTCGTCGTCGGGGGGTGTGAACTCACGGGGCGCTGTGGGGTTTGGGACGTGCGCTGATAGAGAGGCGACGACCGCCGACTATCACTGCCCGAGGGAACGACCGTCAGCGAGGGTATGGTGCACTGTGGTGATACTTGAGCTTACTGGCTGGGGCATGCTGGGTCACCAGAACGTCAGACATGGTGTTGGGTGAGATGAACGTCGAGGGGAGGGAGCGGAGTTATATATACAGGGCTGATCGGTCGCGTGACTGGCGGGGCTTGGCTTGGATTCATTTCAGACACACACAAACTGATACAGTCATGGAGTGGTTTTGGCATATGTCCATAGCATGCAAGGACATCGTGGTGAGAAATGACATGGGATAAGTAGAAAAACAAGAGAACACGTTTACTCTTCCTCCTCTTCGTCGCCGCCCTCCTCTCTCTTGGCAGCTGCCGCAGCCCGCTTGCGCTTGACACGGCCAGGGCGTCCGCCTCCGTACGGCGACGTGAGCGCAAAGTCAATGTGCTTCTGCGAGTCGAGACGGACGACAAACGACGGGACGTTGACGATCTGCTTTCCAACGCTTCAAGAGAGATGAACACCTCGTTTCACTCTATAGAAATCCGGCCTCACCGAATGTGGCGTTGTCTGATGAGCGTACGAGCGTGGTGAATACTCTTGGCGAGGTTCGTCTTGAACACCTGCGTTTGCAGCCGGCGTTCCAAAAAGTCCTCGACTTTGAGCGCCAGCACGTAATCGAGACGCATGCGGGTCTCGTCGAGCACACCGATACGGACGAGACGACGGATGAGGGCGTTTCCCTCGAAAAGACGCTTGGGGTCCTTGTCGTCGAGCTTGAGCAGCTCACGGGCAGCACGACGGATTTTGGAGAGGATGAGACCGATGCGCCAGATCTCGCGTTTGTTGCGGAGGCCGTACTCGCCGGCGAGCTAGAGCGATGCGCACGTCAGTCGGGGTCGACGCGATGGTGGTGGGTGTACCTTTAGCTCGGCATCGAGACGAGCCGAACCGAATGCACGACGAGGGACCTTGTAACTGCAGTGCGATGAGTACCCCGATTCGCGCTACGCTGACAGACTCACGTCTTGCTGTGGTTCCGTGGTGCCCTGCAAAAGGGTGAGTACGGTCGGACGCTGGGCACGACGAAGACAGTACCTGGGCATTTTTCGTGAGGACGGACGTGTGGTCAGGCGAGCCCTATGTGGTGTGCGCCACAACTGTACAGTTCCATCTCAAGCCACCGGAGATACCCGGCCCATCCACTCGTCGACGACGCCGACACCAAGAAGACACTCTCGACAACGACCACCCAGCACGCAAGATGCCTCACTCCTTTGGTTACCGTGCGCGCACGCGCGACATGTTCAAGCGGGGCTTCAAGGGTAGCTAGCGACCGTTCTCTCTGCGTCGACGTACCTAACGCACGCATCAGAGCATGGCCCCGTTAAACTGTCGACATACCTCATCAAGTACTGCGTCGGCGACATCGTCGACATCAAGGCCAACGCTGCACAGCAAAAGGGCATGCCCCACAAATACTACCACGGGTGCGTCCGTTTCTGCTCCATGCACACCCCTGCTAGATCTCTCGCAGACGAACGGGCATCATTTACAACGTGACACCACACGCCGTCGGTGTCATCGTCTACAAGGTCGTCGGAAACCGGTACGTCGAGAAGCGTGTCAACCTCCGCGTCGAGCACGTCAGACACTCCAAGTGCCGGCAAGAGTTTTTGGACCGGGTGAAGCGCAACCACGACCTACACGCCGCTGCCAAGGAAAAGGGCGGTATGTATGCTCTGCTTGTGTTTGGAATTCGATGCTGATGGCGCGCGCCAGAACGTGTCTCGTTGAAGCGCGTGCATAAGCTCCCGCGGGAAGCTCACACTGTGTCGGTTGTTGAAAACGCACCGCAGACGATGGTGCCTGTACCATACGAGACTACCATTTAAAGTGGCTTGTCCTAGCACTATGCAATCATGACTGTCTCCCTTATAACACAAACTTCGAGTTGCTTTGGGTCCCGATTAGCGTTGCTGACAGATGCTCAGGTGACTGGGGCCACAGGAAGGTATAAAAGTGATGCGGCCGGTCGTCCAGATAGCTTCACAAACACTCCTACGACCCATGACTGTCAAAGAAATCAAGTCCAAGAACGAGTTTGACGAGCTTGTGCGTACGCTTCTGCAGCTGGTCTTCGACACGATTAGATAACGGTATCACAGAAAGCCAGCGGCAAAACCATCTTTGTCGACTTTTATGCCGACTGGTGTGGTCTATGCAAGCAAATCTCTCCTGTCTTTGAGACACTCGCGAAGGAGCACACGCAAGAGGGCACCGCCGAGTTTTACAAGGTCGATATCGACGAGATCCCGGAACTCGCCAACGCGCTTGCGATTCGATCTGTCTGTGTTCCCTCTCTTATTCGACCTTACTGGTCTAGTGTAGGATTAAGATCAGAGATGCCGGCTCTCTTATCTCGACGAGACGTCGGTTCATCTCTGCGTTCCCCGAGGATGATTGCCAACTTGCTAGTAACTTGAATTGAATGATCCCACACAACGATCCCCCTTTTCCGCATGTCAACACAATCCCCTACCAAAGTGAACTGCATTGCAAGATGCTAGCGTACGTTATATCATGAAAGTAGGCTGCACATGGACGATGATAAACCGTGGGGTGGCGAGGAATGCGGACTCGGGTGTACTGTCAATGTATGTAGCAATAACACGGTCAAACAACTTCAGTGCTTGCCTTATGCCATCCACAGAACTCCCAAACGGTGTCTCCCCCATCTCCGAGTCCGACTACTTTCTCAAAAACACTGAATTCAGAGTATGGCTCAAGGACGAAAAGGACAAGGTCTGTCCTGAACACCCACTCTACCCCATCACACACGCTGAGCTCGCCTCTCCAGTACTTTGACGAACTCTCGAGCGAGAGAGCGCGCAGGTGCGCTGATCTCGTGGTCCAATGACGCGCCATGATATATATCATCACGAACGTTGACAGCTACTTTCGCAAATTCGTTCGCGCGTGGAACAAGGGCAAACTCTCCAGTACGTCCGACGAACTCACCCTTCACCTCACTGACGTGTTGCATAACAGAGGGGCTGTACTACGACGCAGCGGCCATGGTCGGCTCCGCCGCCAACCAAACCGCGTACAAGTGGTCGTTTGCCAAGGGCTCGGGTGTAGACGCCAACGCGCTGCGCACCGCACGCGCCCAGGTCGATTCGGCGACGTACCACCCCTCAGCCTCGGGGGGTCGCGTCATCGGACCCGCCCTCCCATCCGCGTCGGACCTCGTCCTCGCGCGGGAAGCCGCATCGGAACACCAAACCTCTGAACGCGATCTCAAACGGAAACGGGACCGTGCAGAGGCCAAGGAACGTCTGGAGGACACGGTGGGGCCGAAAGAAGTGGGTCGGGAGGGGATGTTGGAGAAGAAACGGGCGCGGAGAGAGAACGATCGTGCGTTTCGGGAAAAGGGGGACGATGGGTATGAGGCGGACGAGTCGGTGTTGCTTGGCGGTGGGGATAGTTTTAGAGACAGGTATGTGTTGTGTTTTCTCGACAGGCTTGTTACTGACGTCTGCCACAGCATCGCACGGCGGGACGCTGCCCGGAAACGTTTCGAAGAGAAGCGTGGTGCAGCACGAGAAGACAAGGTGGCGACGACGCGTGACCGTGCCGTCGCGATGCGCGAGAAAGACAAGGCGACCATGGACATGTTCCAACAACTTGCTAAACAACGGTTCGGGTAGTCTTACACCCATTGTACATGTTATCGTGAGTACACATTCTACCGACATATACTGGTAACACGCGGCCCGTTGTCTACGACCTCTGATATCTGTGCGTGCGCCATGGGGTGTTGGGACTGCGCATCCATTGAGCTAGCCTGTGCAAATGGACCTGCCATGCATTATTCTCCCGTGACATTGACCTCTTCACATGCTTGGATGGCCTGCACACCCATGCCATGTCGTCAGGGTCTAATTCCTGTTCCTAGACGGCGTCAACATGAATCCTTTTTCTCTCGAAGAGCACTTACACCCGTTTCGTCGTCCGGCGACGAACACGCGAGGTATTCTCGGTAAACCGCATCGCGAAGCTCGGGACTGGTCTCTTCAAATACCGTGGTGATCTAAAAGGACCGTCGGCCATCGCTCTCGTCAATGGGACCTGGCTTACCCGCATGACGTGCGCATCATCATCACACTCGATCTGTCGTGCGTAGGGTCGTCGGCGCGCTCGTTCGCCAGGGACGTATGTGAAAGGGACTGACCAAGGTGCTCGTCTCGGAGAACGTATCAGAGTCGAGCGTGGATGCATCCGTCTGTGCGCGTGCAGGCGTCAGTGTCCGATCCTGTTCTCCTGGGACGACGACGTACCCAAGATCGGTGGCGCTTGAGGTCGAAGTCGTCGAACGCGGGTGAGGCCGGCGAGGATGGAGGTAAAGGCACTGGCAGAGGTGCGCCCGCGCGAGCCTCCGCCACACCTCTTTTTCTTTCCGACGTCCTGCACATGTGCGCCAAGTGATTCTTGGGATGACGAGTCCAAGCGACCGAGGCACAGGGGAGGGGAGGGGGGGATACGAAACTGCGACGTCTTGCTCTCTCCCATTGGTCTCAAGCCCAAGTTATACCCCACGCATGGGACCCCCACATGACGTTGGATGGATACGTGATTCTGAATCGCTTTACGAGCACTGCACCCAAGAACCCACTTTCCATTCGGGTTATCGCGTGCGGTCGTGACGTGACACGAATACCATGGCGATAGGGGGTCATCCTCGACGTCATCGTTTTGGGCTATTGATGGTCGATCTGGCCGCGTGAACGAGGCGCGTCTGGTTTCAAGGGATCCATACTGAGTACCGTTACCAGGTACTAGGGAGTTTCATAGTTTAACGTCGCTCGACATGTTTGCCAAAAAGCCAAAGATTGTGCACCTCCCATGCTCGTCCATTCGATCTCTGTCCTATAGGTGACCAAGTCCGGCGCCCGGGTCTAGTACTACGGTAGTGCCAGTGAGTGCTTTGCGACAAGCGCTACCGACGCTCCCACTCCAGTCTACCTCTCACACTCAGGTTTGGCACTCGCTGTTCGCCGAACAGAGTTGTCTTGCATCCTGGTGACAAGTGGTGCCGTGTTTGTTTCGGGGACTGGACAACCTGTCGCGGGTGCGGCCAGACCCTGATGACTGCGTATTCGCACCGGGAGAGGGGGATTGGGAGTGAATAGCAGACGGGCTTGGAATCCGAAGTTCGTGGGTCCGAGGTGCCAAGCGTGTTTGAGACATTCGAAACAGACGAACGTCGTGGCGCTTTCCATACACTATACGAGTGGACTGCGCAGGATCCATGCGTATGTCGTCCGACATGTACCCGCAAAAAGCTCAGAGACGCAGCAGTTGCAAGTGTTTCCGTCGAGCGTCATATTCTGCATACCTTATTCCGGGGTCGGCACTCTCAAGCTTCAAGTTTGCAGGATGTAGTAACGTCCGGACCAAACGTCATACATATCGAGTACATTGCATCGTAAAATTCATCGCCTACGTATCCACCGCCTCTCCCATGGACACGTCCCCATTCGCACCAGAGCCAGCAATCTCCTCAAACACCAACGAACCCTGTTGTTCCTTGATCCACTGCACGCTCCGCTTCTCGTCCATAAAGTACATGTACGCGCGACGAAGATCCTCGACGTCGACCTTGTCCGCTTTGCGTTTCCGCGCGATCACTTGGGCGCACGAAATCAGGTTGAGCGCGTACCGCAGCGTCGTCGAACCTGCCATCGACGTCAGGACGTTGAGTGCGTCCGACGTCAGCGTCACGTCCTCTTCTTCACATCTACGATTGGTCTCGTCAGCCATGGCCTAAACGACACGAGGACGATGGACGTTACCGGATCTGGATGATCTGTTGGATATCGTCGTCCGTATAGGGTTTCGTGCTGACGATCAAGACACGGTCGAGCAGGTCCACGGGGAGACCGTGCGGACTGCGCACGTTGGTCCCTCGTATTCTGGACATGCCGCGATTGGATGCCATGATGACCAATGGCGAAAGTTCGCTTTCCAGTGCCCGGTTCAGGAACGAGAAGCATTCAATGTCGAGCATATGGACTTCGTCGATGAACAGCACCTGCACATGCCTTTAGCAAGTCGATTAGTGATAAGGAGGAAAGACCGACGCCAGGGATGATTTCTGCTTTGCCTTCTTCGCGCCATTCGGCGACCTTGGTGTTTATTTGGTCTCGTAGTTCGGGTTTGATTTCACCCGTGTCGCCGGCAAAGAGAGCGAGGAAACCTTGTGTTCTGCTGTTGATGACGTCGATTTCGTGGAGGGAGACTGTGTGGACGACTTCTTTGCGCTTTTGTATTTCACCTTCTGGGCATTGCACGAATTTTGTCTGCGAAGAGGTTGTGTAACGCAGGAATGGAACAGGTAAAATATGGACGTACATCTGCGCCCATGGCATCGTAGTCTCTCGAACGGGCAAAGGAGCGACCGAGTTTCGAGACCTTGCCCGAGGTTTTGTCGATGACGACGACATCGCCGGCGAGCACTTTTTCTTTCGACAGTGCGTCGATCATTTTCGTTCCAAGATCATATATCGTCTCCATGTCCGTCGTTTTGATAGTCAATTTGCCCGTCTTTGTCGCCTACACAGACGGTCGTGAGAGGGTTCGTTCCGAGCCCATGCGGGAAAACGCACCCCTGTCAGGCTTCGGTCGATTTGGATCTCGACAATCTCGCCCTCGATGATTTCTGTTTCCTCCTTGATGCGCACGCCGATGCTTCTCCGAATGGCTTGCGTGAGCGCTTCGGTTTTGGACATGGAGAGCGAAAAGACTTCGCTGCCAGCGATCATCGTAAAAGGGACGTCCGCGCCGAGCGTCTGTGCCATGCCTACGAAAGAGGTCAGGACGCCTCACGCCATGATCATGAGGAGGTACCGAGTGCGATGGCCGTCTTGCCCGTCGATGGTGGACCGGCGAACAGGATGGCGCGTCCCGCTATTCGTCCCTCTTGGACCATCTTGAGAATCATGCCGGCTGCTTTGCGGGCTTTGGCCTGGCCGACCATGCCCTGGGCGTTTCCGCGCG
The DNA here is from genome assembly GCA_038093415.1 of Xerocomellus chrysenteron. Taxonomy (NCBI): domain Eukaryota; kingdom Fungi; phylum Basidiomycota; class Agaricomycetes; order Boletales; family Boletaceae; genus Xerocomellus; species Xerocomellus chrysenteron. The sequence goes on from JBBPSD010000082.1 coordinate 49,012, forward strand.
GTTCGAGTCGGTCGTCGAGGCCGAGGCCGCGGATGTGCGAGTGTGCGCCTGGAGGAAAGATGAGCGGTCAGAGCGGGGTGTGCGGTGTGTGGGACCGACCTATCCGCTCCATCTTGGTGATGTCCCGCAGTTCAGAAGACCCTGCTGTGATTTGGGCAGCCTGTGCGTGGCCATGACCGTCAGCGTCGCGCGAGACATTGTCGAGCATACCATTGTTTTTCGTAAAAAAAGGACGCGTCTGTTTGTGTAGTGCAAACAACCCTCATTTTCCTTCTCGACATGTTTGGTCTACGCGCCCTGCGCAGTCTCGCGGTGCGCTCGACGCCTCGGACGCCGCTGCGTACCTACGCCGCCCGCACCACCCGCGAGACCATCGCCTCCTACGACGCCGTCGTCACCGAGTTCAAAACCTACAAACCCATCACACCCGGCATCCGTCACCTCCGCCGCCCCCTCAACGCCCACCTCTACAAAGGCAAGCCCATCCGTGTCCTCACCGCCGCCCTCCGCAAAAAAGGCGGTCGAAATGCCACAGGCCGCATCACAGTGCGCTTCCGGGGCGGGGGACACCGCCGGCGCATTCGGATCGTGGATTTCTCGCGGATGGAGCCGGGGCCGTATGACGTGGTCAGGATCGAGTATGATCCCGGGCGGTCGGGGCATATTGCGCTCCTCAAGGCGCGGGATTCGAGTGCGGAGGGGAGGGCGAGGTGGAAATATATCTTGGCCCCGGAGGGTCTGAGAGCGGGGGACGTCGTGGAGAGTTATCGTTCCGGCCTCACAGCGTCGCTGGTCCAGTCCGTTCGAAGCGACGCCGGGGACGACGACGGTGGAAAGAAGACGTGGTCTGTGGACGAGATTGCGCAGCTTGCCAAGGACCAGTCGACGTCGGACGCGTTGCTCATTGGGACTCTCCGCGGGGCGATCGTCAAACTGGGGAATTGCGTCCCCATCAAACTCATTCCGACGGGCACCATGGTGCACAATGTCTCTCTCGATCCGCTAGGCAAAGCCATTCTCGTACGCGCTGCTGGGACGTTTGCGCAGGTCGTGCACCACGAAGAGAATGGCCGGTACAGTCACATTCGACTCCAGAGCGGTGAAGTGCGCAAGGTATTGTCGAATTGCGCGGCGAGTATTGGAAGGGTCAGTAACCCGTTGTGGGACGACCGGAAGCTCGGCAAAGCGGGGAGAAATCGATGGCTGGGTTGGAGACCGCGCGTGCGAGGTGTTGCCATGAACGCGTATGTTATTCTGTCTCATTTAGCACCGCAGTTGCTGACGGTCTCGTAGATGCGATCACCCTCACGGAGGAGGACGTGGTAAATCCAAGTCGAACAAACATCCGGTGTCGATATGGGGCTGGGGTACCAAGGGTAACCGCACACGCAAACCCGGTCCCAAAGCCAACAATATGGTGATCAAGGAGCGACCGCGGGGCAAGGAAAAGGCTGGCCGTGCATGATTTTTATCTACGCTTGTCCTAGATATGTTTGTTATACACTTGTGACCGATCACATACAGTACGCGATCACGTGACGGACGCGTAGGGTTGGTTTGGGTTACTTAAATACCATCGCGTTGCTGCACATCGTCGCCAACAACGACCATGCTGTCGTCCACGCTGAGCAGGACATCCTCCGCAGCGAGCATATCCTCCGACGATGCAGCGCGTCGCACACGCAAACGGTTCACCAGCGTACAGCTCATCATGCTCGAGCAGCTCTTCCACCAATCCTCCCATCCGACGCGCGAAGAACGCGAAGCGGTCGCACACGCCGCCGGCATGTACGTCCATCTCCATCTCGTCTCACCTGGCGCGACTGACGCGCGAACGACAGGGAAATGAAGTCCGTCACGATCTGGTTCCAAAACAAACGTCAAACGGAACGCAAGGTCGCGCTGCACCACGCAACCAGCCAGCCCACCGACGGGCACCGCGCCGCGCCGTTCCCCTTTCCCCCGTCGTCCTCCCCGCCCTACGCTTCCACGTCGACCTCGGCGACGTCCCATCCCATCCGGACACCCCACACGCGGACGCTCTCCGCCTCCCTCTCCACCACGCACACGCCCCGCCGCAAAATCACCCCGCCCCGTCCCCGCCCGTCCCTCGACCGCGTCGCGACCCGCTCCGAGTCGCGTCTCCCCCCACCCCGCACGCCGACGCGCCCACACAACCCCCGCGCGTCCCTGTGGGACAACATGCCCTCGTCGCCGCTCGCACCACCCGCGAGCCCGCCTTCCAGGGACCTGATCGAATTTATGGGCAGTCGGACGCTCGAGTGGGCGTGTGCGGCGGCGCGGTTGGCGGGGAAAGAAGGACGGCGGCTCCCGAGCGATCCGAACCACGGCCACGACCGGGATGGAGGGGGCGGGGAAGGCGAGCTTGGAGGCGGGGACGACACGGAGGAGGACGATGTCGAGGCTGTGACGCCCGAGGGGAGTCTTGGCGCGTCGGACGTGGCGAGGTGGCACGGTGCCCAAGCGCGTCCGCGTCCGCGTCTCGTGTTCACGCCTGCACCCAATTCTGTGCCGGAGGGGAAAAAGTGGCCTGACGAGCTGGGCAAGGATGTACCGCAGGACGAAGACATGATGCGTGCGGCGCTGGCGCTGTGTGGACTCGGTCGGAGAAGCGGGTGAGCGTCCGTCCTTGGCGGTGCCATGCGGTAGATAGTATACGTTATCTTGGTACATATCGAGCGAGTCGGCGTACACAGGACTCGGTACATACCTCGTTTGTCTGTCACATCTTGTTGAATTTAGTACATAGATCTTGTGCATTTATTGGTGTCGACTACCATTGATCGAGTGGAGAATTCTCCCGGAATTTGTTTCTTCACATCGTGCGAGGATGCACGTATGCAAGGGTCAACCGACACCAACGCCATCTCGATTGAAGGCGTTCGGAATTGGGGTGACTCCACAAGCAGATTCCCTGGTAGCTCCACCGCCAAATGGAACCTTGGAACTGATTGGAGCCCTGACGGAAATGAAGACTCGCAGTATCAGGGAGATCCACCAACGTCGCCGTATCTACACCCAACGGATCTCGAACAACGTGTACCCCCCTTCGTCCGCCCGACCCACCCCATCCACTCTCTCCACGTGTTCTCTGCTCACGATCGCAAGACGCTCCACCAATCTTTCCCCTGCCCTCTCCTCGTCACCCACGACAGGAAACGCCTCTTCAACCGTCTCTCCCAACCCCTCGTGTCTCCCGATCGTCCTCTTTGGAATAATCAACCAAAACACTCCACCCTTTTTCAACGTCCGCCCGACACACCCTCTAATCCATCGCGCATGCTCTGGATAGTACACCACATCCGCCGCGAGCACGACGTCGTACACTCCCTCGGTTCGAGGCACCGCACACCAATCGAGCTTTTCCACAGACACGCCCGCCGCGCTGTGATTGTGCCGCACGTTCCGAGCCAGGTTCTCCAACACGCTCGGGTGATAATCGGTCGCCTTGATCCTGGCTTGGATGGACGTCCGAGACAGGATCTGGGCCGCTGTGATGCTGAGTAGACCCGTCCCAGCGCCGAGCTCGAGGAGTCGGCGTCGACTCTTCGTTTTTGTCTTCGTGTCGGTCGTGGGTGCAATGGTACGGGAGTGCAGCGCCCCGAGGTATCGTTCTGGATCCAAACACATGCGCTCCGCAAACACGATGGCGCTTCCCCAGCTTTGGAGGCCGACGGCAGTATGATCGGTCCCGTCGACAGGTGCATCGTTCAATTCGACCGTGATCGGTGCAACTTCACGACGACACGATGACGTACGAAACGGAAAGACAAACGTCCGGATCAACGCTTCTTCAGGTGTGTCGTCGCCTGCAAAGCGCGCAAGGAGTCTTGACGCATCCTCGACCCGCGTCGTCCGTGCTTCCTGTTCCTCGGAGGAAGAACCCGTCTCAGAGACCCAAGCATCACCCCGTTTCACCAATCCAGTCAGCCATGTGATTGCATAGCGGCGCTCGTGCTCATCTGAGCGTAATATATCCAACGCCTCGCCCTCTTCCACCATCTCTTTTTCGTCTATCGCATCTGCGTCTCTTGTTTTGTTTGCTCCGTCGTCCTGGTCGTCCTCCTCGGCAGATGCGTATCCGGAATCGGGGACACCATCGTGATGGACGAGGCACGCCGTTCGCTTGGGTCGCAAAGCCAACACAGCCTTTGACAACGACTGCTTGAGCACCGGTATGGCGCCCATCGGTGCATGTGGGAAATATACGTCTTGCAGTGCTCGGAGTGCTTCCCCGACGCGTGCCGCGCTACAAGCGTGGAGGGAAGCCAGCACCGGGAGGACGGTAGTGGGCGAGAGGGGGTGTATCATTCGTTCGAAGCAGGTGATGGTATCGTTTTGGCGTACGAGCCGGGATATCTCTATCAGATTTTGTTCGTCTAGGTTTCTATGAATTCTATAGTCTATGCCCGAGTCAGTCCTTCGACGTGCCCGAAAAGAAGAAGAAAAAAAAAAAGAAAGCGAAATCTATTGAAAAAAGTGGGTGAGTTGAGTGTGATGCAACAACGCAGGCTCGGCGAGTTATAAAAAAAAACACCAGAGAGCCTGCGTTGTTATTGAACAAGGACCGCCATCATCGCGGTGTGTGTAGTGAGAGGACAAGACGAGCGGACGAGCAAGCTCGGGCGGTGGTTTTTCTACGCGGGCGGGTCGGAGTTGATGAGATCGGGTCCACGTTGGTTACGCCGAGATAAGATAAGACGAGATCTTGAACCTAAACCAACATGGCTGCTCAGACGACGCTGACGATCTCGTATGCACTGTCTCCACCTGAGGGGACGAATTGGCCACCTTCACTCGCGCCGAATGGTGCGCACGCTTTTGCAATCGAAGCTGACAAGACAGCCAACATTGGAGAGTACTATGATGCGCTGCAAAAATCAATCGCTGCTGCGAGGGAAAAGTTGGGGGAAGAGCTGACAGCGTGGAGAGATGCGGTGGGGAACGCGGAAGTAAGAAAGGAGAAGGCGGCTAAAGCTGCCCGAGCAGAGGACGAAGAGGAAGAAGAAGAAGAACAGTAATATTCACTCTAGAGATTCTAAACGCCACCAGGTAGGTGCACGCCGACGACATTATTGGATTGCGGCTGACACCGTAATGCCAGTGATTGGCGGCATGCACCATGTAGTACACATTATGACACCTCGTTCCTAACATCTGCGCTGCTGTAAACCATTCACGCCTTGCCCTTGCCCTTTAGCTCCTCGCGTTCCTCAGCCATGATCTCCGCATCAATCTTTGCGCGCCGTGAGGGGGGTCCGGGTCCGCTTGAGCAGGCGCAGTATTGATCGGGGAGGTAGCACGCTGAATGGCTTCGAGGATCGTCGAGTGTTTTGCTTTTTTGTCGAAGGACAGGCCAAAGTGCAGCTTGGCGAGCTGTTTGAGGCTAGAAAGATGAATATGCTCCTTGTCAAGCGCCTCTTGGAGGTCGTGGTGAATTTGCATGTCGTTGAGTGAGCCGAAGCTCTGTCACAGTATAAATACGGAAGGTCACGCGAACACGAAGAAAGATCACAATGGAAGATACCAGCAGGCTACTCCTCGCCCTAGTTGCTTTTCAAGAGAACTTGGACGAAACGGACGAAGACTTGCCCCCGGAGCTTCTTCCCGCTCTGGAGAAACTTGCCACAAAGTTGCAGATTGCCCCGGTAAGTCAGGAACACCGAATGCACCGCATCCTTGTAACTACATGCAGTATCTCTCCTTTTCTCGAGTCGACAGTGTCGTCTTCAATCAGCTTGGGGTTGAGCTGAAACCTATGACCCTCCTTGAGGAAAAGCGCACGGAAATCGAGGCTCTTGGTCTCGCAGAGAGCGAGGGAAATCGACTATCTATCGATACAACCAAAGAATTACTGCGTTTGATCCGCAGTCATGTCTCCAGAGCGGTGTGCATTTACCAAGCACTTCAATCCTTGTTCGTTCCTCTCACTTATTTATTTTCTCAGAATGAAGCAGGTTCTAGAATTCTAATTAATATATTTCTACTACGTTTGGCGTCCGTTATGAACCACAAGGAGGCCGAAGTCAATATCATTCCCGAGTTTCCTATCTCAAAAACAACGTTGCAAAGTCGTTCTTTTGGTGGCGTCGTCGACTTTTTGGTGACACAGGGTCATTCAAAGTACAACAGTGCGCCTACCGATAGCTAAGTCTGGTCGTTCTGGCTAATAAATCTGTTGCATAAGACTTGTTACTTGAGAATCCCGTTGCCGCCCTCGCTCCACATAATGCTGGCGTAGTGCGGCATGCCAATATCTTTGAGGCAAAACGGGACAATGTGCGCGCAGCACTTCCGCAAGCTGTTGTAGCGGCCGCTTCACACTGTGAACAACACAAGTAAGTAGCTTGCTATATTTTCGGCGAAATTCGTCAAGTACTTCCCTAGGTTATCTGTCATGAGAGGGTGTATTACGAGTGGAGAGCAATGGGCCTTTTTTGTCTACAAGACCGACACCTCGGGTCGAAGGATAGTTGCAGTTGCGCCGGAGATGACGTTAGGATACAATCTCGAGGAGCTTCCCCTTCTTCTCGGACTTTTACGTGACTGGGTATGACATGATGGTCTTTTGACCCGTCTTGCATGGTCTGATGTTTTGACAGGTGGAGAATGCGGTGAGCTACGAGCAGAGATTTTTCACGATCTTCGAGTTGAACTGTAGCACATAAGACAAGAGAATTTTATAAGTGGGCAGATAACTTACATCGCATATGTCCCAAATTTCGATTTCAAACTCTTCCCATTTTCCACTAACTCGTTTAAATGACATATCGATCGAAAGGCGTGTCGCATGCATCAGCCGAAGTGACATGGCAGGCGACATACAATCAATCAATTGAAACTTGGCCCCACTCTTCAATTTGTGCATTTCAACACAATGGACATGACGGCGAGGGTCAGCGTCTACATTATTGATCAAATAAGGGACAGCTATTATGGTGTTAATGTAACTGCGAGAATGCACCAAGAATGCGCTCACCTTCAAATCCTGTACCATGGGGGAATTTCTCAAGGCGGACCATGTTGATGAGACGACGGAGATGATCAAAGTTAGCGAGTGATGGATGGAGGTCAGAAAGGTTTGGAGTCCAATCAGACTCCCAGCCAACTTGAAGTATATTTCGCAGGCCAATCACAAATACTGTGTCGAGCATCAGGCGCCGCGGTGTCGCGTCAGCCAGACGCCAGCCCATATCACACAGTAGTCTATTTAGCTCAGTGACCAGTGGAGGTGGTGTCTTGACGGGTGCCGGTGGGGTATGCGAGTGGGGGTTGCGACAAAGAATAACGACATGGGGACATGCTTCGGGATCCTGTGGTGTGTATATGTGGAACGTAGATGGACATTTCGTGACCCAAGTCACGGTTGATAACGTGCCTCGCGCGAGAGTGCCGTCTGGATATCGATGCCAATACACTGAAAATTTGTTGGCGAAAAGGAAAAGAGGGGGGAACAAGCACATACGGCAAACTTGCTGTCGGGCCGATGGTGACACCGTGAACGTACGTGGAACATGTGGTCGAAAGAAGAAGAAGAACAGTAGTATTCACTCTAAATTCTAAATGCTATCAGGTAAACCCACGCCGACGACATCATTGGATTGCGGCTGACACCGTAATGATTGGCAGCATGCACCATGTAGTCCGTTCCCCACATCTGCGCTTGTACACTGTAAGACGCTGTAAACCATTCACGCCTTGCCCTTGCGCTTTAGCTCCTCGCGTTCCTCAGCCATGATCTCTGCATCAATCTTTGCGCCCCTCGAGGGTTCGTTGCCGTGAAACGTCGCCGGTCCCAAAGGGTCCACCTTGGGATCCGCACCAGGACTCAACGTCCCCCTGGCCTGTCCGTGGGCGATATCCAGGGAACGCTGATGCGCCTCTGCCATTCTATCACCAATCTCCCGTTCGTCCCTATCGAAATGAAACAACATAAAGGGGTCAGTTCTCGCGCACGCCATCGATCGCGAGGAGAGACGCACAGCTGGTCGATATCGATGTGCCACTGATCAGGGACGTGTTTCTTGGGCAGGTTGTGGTCTGTCTGTTTGGATGTCCTGTGACCGCCAGCGCGGCGGGGTGAGGTCGGTGAGGGTGTTCGAACTGGAAGAGAGACGTACCGCTGCTCGTGGTCCTCGTATATCTGGGGGTTGCCCACCTTGGACATCATGGCGCCTGAGCGACGGTCGGGCCCGGTCATGTCTCTCTGGTGAAGTCGTGCGTTGGGTTGAGATGGTTCTTATAAGACGGGGGCGTGACATAGGAGGTCACTGACATGACATCATGAGATCGACCGGTCCACTTCAAAACAGACTCACCATCTCCAAGTAGACTTGGTACAGGTTCAATCAAGTCGGTCAGCGAATGGCCGACGAACGATGCCTCGCAGGAACTCGCGACAGACCAAGTCGTTCAAAAAGTCACTTCAATTGCAGAAAGACATGCGAAAAAAAACGGATAAGAATGTAGGGACCACCGGCCTGCATCTCCGCCTAACACGACGCACAGATGCCATAGCACTAAGACGTGCCGAAAAAAGTCCTTCTCCGCCCTACTTTGGCACAAACCACTCTACCATAGGCGTGGTCTGTAATTTGACTGAGTGCGTTGAAGAACACGACAAAAATCGCTCGAGCGTCGTTTTGAGGTGAGTGTCACGTGCAGGGTCCATACTATGTGTGTGAGAGCTTGTGGAGTTTGTCAACGCCGAACGACATCATAGTATGTAGATACTCACTTCAAGGTCAAACATGACTATCACCACCGACCTACCGACCTTCAGAACACGGAACCCTTTGTATCAACAAGATTTATTTCATTGCATATTGGACTGTCTTGTTGCGCCAGAAGCGAGTCTTCTGCAACTCGGAGAGTCAGGCTCCGCGCTTGTCTCCCTAGCTCAAACATGTCGTGCAATCTCAGAACCCTCCCTCAACCGGCTTTGGAGGAAGTTGAGCTCTCTCGAACCTCTCATTCGATGTTTTGCGACAGTGCTAACTGAAGAAAGGGCAAAGGTCGGTTGATCTTCTAGTAGTCTTGATATCTTCGCTTACTGTACATACTCCGACAGACGCCACCATCCGCGACTGAATGGGTTATCATTCATCGGTATTCGCATCGCATCAGGGAGCTCAGAATTCCGCCCAGCGGGGTTTTTGTGTTCTTTTTGCGAGCTACAAGCTTACACCCTTCTCTGCTCGTGCCAAATTTGAGGGTACTCAGGCGGTGCCTCCCTCAGCTAGCTCTTTCCACCGTATTTATCCGACAATTGCTGAGCCCGTCACTTGTTGCCCTGCACGTCAACCTGAATGATACAGACGATGTAGCATTGCATTCATTTCTTGCCAACTACCCCTTCCTTTGTCCAAATTTGACATGGATTACCATTAAGATTGGCGGAAAAGTATCTCGTACGACCATCGAAATTCTCTCTCGGGCTATCCCTCATCACGAGCATCTTGAATGTCTCGACATTCACACTCCCATCGATGATGTCGCTCTGATGCACATCGCCATGTCCCCGAAACTCAAAAAATTGGCACTAGTACTCCATCCTGACAAATCAAAGTTACACCAAGTTTCCATTCCGTGTGACACTATTCCATTTTCCAATGTCGAGTACTTGTCCTTGGAAGTATGGGATCTCTATTTTGTCACGACCCTCCTACGAAACCAGGACCAGATGTTCCGCTGCTTTGCCCTCTGCTACCGCTCCAGACCTACCACCGATGCAGTATTTGCCCTGTTTACTGCGTTGGCATCTCGCCAGCGCACACATTCCCTCCGATCAATCAGTATCAAGCCCGATTTCTCCGACATGGTGTGGCACCGTTTCCCTCCTGCGGAACTGGACGAGTTATGGATGTACCATCTCACGCGTGACACGTTTCGTCCCCTCACTTCCCTGTGTCACCTTCACGAATTGATCATCGATCTCGGTTACTGGTTTTCCATCGACGATGACGACTTGCTATCCTTGACGCGCAACTGGCCCTTACTCCGCACCCTGGATTTAGACTGCAAGCAACATGTAGGTGGAAACATTTGGCGATCGGCCAAGTTCGTCACGTTTAAAGGGCTGCTGTCTCTCCTCGAATGTTGCCCGGACCTCCACGAGCTTTCTTTACCTCTGGATGCGAGTGAGGTTCCGGTCAACACAGGGGACATCATTTGCAATCCCGCCCTTACGCGCATCCACTTTCTCAACTCTCCGATCAGCGATCCTGATCCTGTGGGAGAGATCCTCGATCGACATTTCCCGTCCGTCACTCAAGTCGAGTTTTCGTTCACACTGTTGCCATCCTCGGAGGAAGGCCCAAATGTAGAGGCGTACATTGGGTTGTGGATGGAGGTCAACACACTCCTCCGCGAGACACATTTCCCTGATTGCCACGACACGGATTCGTAAACTACACGTCGAATCGGTTATATCCGACCGTGATGAACGATGGCAGTGTTAGGCCCAAAACTCTCGTACGTCCTGGTTCAGAACACTGGGAGCACGCATCGTGGCTGAATCGTTTTTTCAGCCCCGATGTCTGCAAAGTTTGAGTCGATCCTATAATGTATCGAGTTCACCTTGATGAAGCGCTTTTCCATATCACGTTTTCGGTTTCGTGGGGGTAGCTCGTTCGTTTGTCCCCTTGTCCGAGTTTATGATCCCCTCGAAGTTGACCTACTTCTCTGACCTTCTTTTCCGCTTCCTTGCGTGCCAGCGTGAAGTTTAAACTGTGGTCATTTTTGGCATACTACCGCACAATGGAGGGAATGTGACGGGCAAACCCCCAGGTATCCCAGCGGTACCTGTACCCACACAGGCCCATCTGGCTTTCCACATCCGAGATACTACGCAAGTTACAACACATCGATCGTGAGTACATTGTCGAGAGGATCGGCCAATGAGACGTTCTCCCGAAATCGTATAGTGATCACGCTATCAGCCGCAACCCGCCTGTAATCCACCGCACGTCGACCCGGGCGACGAGCCGTCGTGCTCGCATCTCTCTGTCCATCGGCACCATGGGCACGGGAGCAGGGAGCGACGCAGACTCGGGTTCAGGAAGCGACGAAGAACCGTCGTCGATGTCCCCGTCACAGATCTCTTCGTCGTCCGTGTTCGGTGAGGGTGGTGGTACGACGTCGTCCTCCACGACTACGCCATTTTGCATGTCCAGGAGGGTATCCAACCAGGGGTGAACGAGATACAGAGAATTCATCCGAGAGAGGTCATATCTCGTTTTGATTTCCACCATCCCAAAGGCGAGAGTGTCCGTGCGATAAACGGAGGAAGACGATCATCATGGCGGAACCCTCGTACCACTTGAACATGGCAACCAGGGCTTCTTGGAGTACGAAGTGATCTGATTTATCGATACAGCACGTATCGCTCCATGCCCAATCGAATCCGGCGTCCCGAACAATTTTGCAGAACGTTTGCAGCTTGTCATGAGTCGGAAATTTAGCCAGGTCATATACTGCTATGTGCATGACCTCCTGGAACAGCGGTTCATTCTCTTCCCACTTGTGCGATAGCATCACGTATCGAAAGTACTGTCGCACTTCACGCTTGACGCGGACGTAGTCGATGCGTGTCGTCATCGATGACACAAGTTCTTTGAAGATTGGCAGGGATTCGAATGCAGATGCCTGTTCGGCTCTATTGTGCAGACGGCCGGTGGTCGTGTTGATGAGAATACGTGGCGAATGACGAATAGTCCGTTGAACAATTTTGCGAATCGTTGCTCGTGTGCTCGATGGGCTGATGTACTGGTCACCATGCTCTGTCGAATGATGTGAACAAGTAAGTCATCTTTATCATGGCAACGAGGACACAACTCACGACGAATGTCCGGATCAGGTGACTGGACTATCTTCGAGAGCATCGTCTCGAGCGCATCAACCGCATTGTCAAAATCTCCTGCCTTGTGTAAAGCTGAATGCTTCATCTCGTAGCCCCATGGTGACAACGGATCGAGTGTGATTACCTGAGATGATGAGTCAACAACATTGACCTCCATCAAGTAAAATTGACGTACTTGGTTCGCATCGTCTAGAACCTCCTTCCAAGACCCAGCTGCGACACGAGCCTTGCTTCGCTTGATGAGAATGACTTGTGGGGAGGGGAAATTGAGGGACAATGCAGTCGAATAGTGGGAGATGGCCTCATCATATCGCTGGACATCCACTGTTGTATCTCCGAGATGCTCCAGTTTCTTGAAGGAACGCTGTCCGAGCTCTGACAGCAACTGTTATGTAAGCGGCGACACGGGGTGCGCGACCACTCACCCAGAGCCCATCCGTGCAGGTTCATCTCTCCTCCCAATTCATTCGTCATTTGGTGTAAACACTCGACCGCATCCGCTACGCGGTCTATCGTTTCGAGACGTTCACACACGACCTGGTAGATCGTGACCCTGGGAAGTGTGAACTAGTACAAACCAACAGTATGTCAATCCCGCGACGGGTGCGAGAGCAAAAGGAGATACTCACACTGACAGCAGAAAGTAAGGCATCTCTCCACAAGTCACGAGTCAATGTTGCTTTTGCCCACTCTCTTAGAAGTGGTGTGGGGGGTCAGTGAATTGAGGGAAGCGTGAGGTGTCGTCGCGTCACTGTTGCTTCCGGGAGCGGAGAGACATCGGTGGGTGAAAACTGACCAAAAAAGGTTGAATGTATGGCAGACAAACTGGTAGAACATAAACTCACCAGAAACCCACCCGGTCATGGGTCCGCTCGCGTAGACCGCCTCTCCCAATTCACTCATCATTTCGTGGAAACATTCGATTGCATCCGTTACACGATTGATCGCTTCCAGACGTTCACATATGACCCGATAAACTGCGACTCTGGGAAGGGTAAACTACAAACCATCAGCGT